>VZSZ01011521.1:256906-271025 GCA_013398815.1 Ibidorhyncha struthersii | reverse complement strand
CCCCCCCCCCCCAGCTCATCAGACCTGGAGACTACTGTAACAACCTGCTCTTCTCCTTGTCCAGGTTATCATCATCTCCCTCGAGACACAGGGACTAAAAAGGCAGTGGGCAGGTGTTTTGAACCTAGACCTCTGAAAGGGATTTGTTTGCTTTTAATTTGTGAGAAGTACTCATTAATTCCACCTAGGAATCAGTGAAGTTGCTCATTATTCCTAAAACATAGTAAAAAGGCAAAAGTTTAAATGCCTACGTGCTAGTACCAGGTTACAAGCCTTGAAAATGTCCAGCAGAAAAGTACAGTCAAGTACTCCGCTCCCAAACTCAGAGGTATTTTATGAAACAAAAACTTGTATTGAAATGAAAGAAACAGATGTGCATTACCACAGAAAATGGAATAACACAACTTGTAACATTATCAGTGCTTATATCTAACTTTGCCTTAAAATCATTAACGTTTTTTTTTGTAGCTTGCTTTGTGGCTGAGCACTCTCTATTCCACATGATGTATTCCGAATAGAAAAGCACTCTCAAGTGAATTTAGGCTAATGAGAGAAATCTGTGATGACACTTAAAAATCATCCATTTATCTTCTGAAAAAGAAACAGCCTAAGTACACTCCCCATACTCACTTATGCATTTGCTTCAAGTTTGCTCTCCAGGATGAATTTAATCCCAGGCCAGCTCTGTTACCTTTGACTTTGGTGGGTTTATATTGTGCTTGGTTGTTGTCTGCAAATCAGAGATCCAGTGCCGGCTTGCACCTGAGAGTCACGGGACAGTAATTAACTCAGGGTTAACATCAGCTGGGTTCACAAATGAACAAGTGATTCAAAGGTTAAAGGCTCCACATTAATTCTCCTGATATATATCAACGCAGAGAGTGCCCTGAAGTCATTTGTGGTGATTAATATATGTTACGAGTTGGCAGAACCTGATACAGGCACATGGCAGAATTATGCTTCAATATGAGAGAGGACACTGCTGTCAGGGGGGGACCTGCTGGCTCGACACACCTAAAAATATAACTCTTTTACTACATCGTCACTACATTTCCTGAGCCTGGCAGAACGCAAACAGCCAGCCTAGCATTCCTACACCAAAAACCTACGGAGGATGCAGAACTATGGCTTCAACAGCGGTCAACTATTTTAACACCCCCATCATTTTTATATGTGTATTAGTTGAACATTACACTTGTTGCTGCTCCTGAATCTGCCATCCAGGCTCTTTTTTTTTTTTTTCAGGGCTAGCTAAATTGAACTTTTAGCAAATTTGTATTTCTCTGGTGAGAAATGATCATGGACATGATCAGGACAGCAAATAACACCGAACTGAATATCTAGCCTTCATATTGCTAGTTATTAGAAGAAAAAAACAAAAGATATGTAGTAACTTTAAAGAAAGCACGGAGCCATTCTGCCAAACGAATGTCTTGACTTGAAAAATTAGAATAATTACTAGCACTGTCTTACCTCATTGATGAAGTCTCAAGTGAGCTTTAGACCTAAATTGTCCTATAAATGCAGCACGGCTTGAGCTCAGATAAGCACCTTAAGAAAACACTTTGAGAAGTGCTTGAACTTAGTTTCATTACTTACCAATGAAGATGATTTAGGTTGACTGGTTTCTGAATGAAAGCAAATGAGCTGAAATCATCCATTTAAGGTATCACCAGCCTCAGAAATTAAAGGTGAAGACCCTGAAAATCAGTGAGCCTAATTCCTAAAAGTGAGGATGAACAAAGTAAGCAGAAGAGTGGGATGTAAAAACTCTTAACTACCTCGATGCTGGAACCCATACATGGTACAACAAGTAACTAGAGAAGTTACAGGCACTTTAAAAAGGTGATAGTTTTGCAAATCATGAATGTACATATTCTTAATAAGTTTCAGCCCAATTCTCAGTTGTATGGAGTTTGGGGATGTTTCTAGGGAGAGCAAATGCATCGGGGCTTAGTAACTACTAAGACTACATGAAAGAAGTATTGAAGAAATGTCCATATACGCAACTGAGGTTGCAGGAAAACCCTTAATTCAGTCACTACCTAACTTTTGGCTTGGGAACTCATAGAATTCATGTAAAACAGATTTTTGCTACATTATTTCTTAACTTTAAAAAGGAAAAAAAAGAAAAAATAGAGGGGAGAATAATTAGGCAATCAATCGCAGGGACCCCCTTAGCGGCTGTCTGCAGGACCCAGCACCTGCCATCCCAAGCCAGGGAAGCGCTGGCTGGTGCCCAGGGCGCCCAGGGCTGACCACATCTCTGACAGCAGTCATCAGCTGTCATCCTTCCCCGCGGCGGCCAGCCGAGGGGACCAGGGAGGCTCCTCTCCAGAGGGTTTTGCAGCTGTTTGTGGACAAGTGCCAAAGGCAGGGATTCGGGAGTCCTGATTAGAAGCCAGACACCAGGGGTGAACGTGCCTCAGAAGCCACAGACCCTTTTTGGGAGCTGCTGGGTAGGCTCTAATGCTACCCCAGACCTTGTTACCCCATTCCTAACTGCACAGCACACCAGTTCTTAATTACCTCCCTCATCCCTCCTGCTCTGCCGGCTTGTGCCCTGGTCCCCAGCACCTCAGCTGGCTTTACCCTCCTTTCTGTTGGGGATGACAGAGGAGCACCGAGAGCCCCAGGCCGTGGATGCTCCCAGGGAGCCAGGTGGGGTGATTTGGGGAAATTCCTGGGCGGCTGTCTCAGCCCTAGTCCTGGCCTGGCCTGGATGCAGGCAAAACCTTCCTGGTGCGTATGACAGAGGTGTGCGGTGCGGTGGAGCCCAGCATGAGCAAGTGGGCATAGGAACAAGGACGCACCTCCTGCACCCCAGCGTGTCCTGGCCGAACCCTGGTTGCCCAAAACAACTCTTCCACCAGCCTGTTTCTTCATGGAGGAAACGGCTTCCGGGGCAAAACACAATGAAAAGCAAATACTCAGTATGGCAAAAGTCTAGAAAAGACCCCCACAAGCCAAAACCCACATCTTGTGAGAAGTGTTGAGCCGTCTCAACCGTCCCACCTCCACCTGTAGCTACACCCTACACTCCTCTCTGCTTCTTCACTCCCACAACTCCGCCGTGCCGCTGCCCTCCGTCACCCCAGGCATCATCAGGCACGGGCATCATCGGGCACGGGAGGACACACGTGCTGTCCCCAGTGCTCAGTGAGCACAGCCGGCGCTGTGCAAGCCTGCCTGCTGTAGGGGGGACCGGGGACACCTTCACTTCAGCGCCCTGCTCGGCCGCGCGCTACAAGCCCTTCCGTTCGCTCATTATCATTTCACAGTAGGCAGCAGCCAGCGTGTTCAGCTAATTTAGCTTGGACTTGTCCCCCCCAGGCCTATAACACAGCAGCAGAACTTGCAGCAGAAACTTATAGCAGAGCCGGAGCGCACGAAAGCCCGTTTCTCTCTCTGGCAGCAGCAACTTTGAATGTTTCTTAAATCAGGCGCATCAAATGCTCTCAGCTCTATGTGGACTTTGATTTTCTTCCACAGAGTTTCTGAAGCCTGCAGATAAAGCACTGTAAGATATCCTGCCAGAGCCATAAAGCTTCCAACTATACAAAGAAAGATGACTGGTTTTCAGCAGCCTATCTGGATTGCCCGGCTGGATTAAGCGTGAGTAAACCCCCTCTACCTTGCAGGGTAAAACTTAATGAATTTGCGTGTTTTCTGAAGGTTGAAACGGGAGCCAGCCCAGTGTGAACAGCTGGAAGCATTAATGCGCAATAATGTAAAGGTAGTCAAATACATTATAATGACTGTCACTCAGTCAGCAGTAGCTGTGTAATATGAATAAGAAACATTAAATCTGTTCTAACTAATTGGCACTATGTGTTTATATAGGACTAGCGTTGCATATTAAAGCACACCTGATTTATTCTTCATAAGCAATGAGTATTTACTACATCTGTGATGGCTGTATAGATTCAAACCTTATTTTTTAAAATGATTAATTGGTATTTAATTAGCATGCATTACCATACTAGTTATAGACATCCTAGTTGTGAATGCAAATATAATTCTAATAATTACATAACTAGTTATGCTTTCAAGAGCCTAATACATAATGCAGTGCAGACAGCTTCCCTTGCCAGAGAAAATTAGCACATAACACATACAGAGGAACATTTTAAAAATGCTTAAATTCTCTTTTCAAAACAGACTTGGGTCTAAATCAAGAAATCTTGGGCTTTCTAGTGGTCGAGTGCAAAATTTACGTGCCACCGCCCTTCTCAAGCCCAGCTACACAACCCCACGAGCATTTTTGTCCCTGCTGGTTGGCACATGCAAGGCCACGTAAGACCAGCAGACTTGGTCGGGGCCGTACCTCAGGCTGATGCCATGAGGATCCAAGGTGGGATTCCTCATCTGAGCACTCCTGTCGGCGGTGTCCAGGTGAGCGTGCACAGCCCAGGGCGGGTCAGACCATCCATCCCACCAGGCTCAAACGCTTCCTTAAGCAGTTTGCCATTCTGCTCGCTCCCCTCTGGGTCCTCCAAACAGCAACGGGAAACTAAGACGTGGGATCGCCGCAGCAGATCTAGCTTTGACAGCAAACAACAAGGGGTTTCACAGCTGACTAGCCTGAGCAGAGGGAACTGCGACAGGTCAGGACTTGTCGCTGACAAGATGACTACGATAATGTTCAACCCCTTTCCTTCCCTGTCATCAGCAGCTCCTTTTTCAGCCACTTTCTGCAATACATACATAAACCTCCACCCATGTGGAGGTTGTCTAATGAGCCTGAGCACTGAACAAGGAGCTGGGAGCTGCACAGGGACACTGGAAGGTTGCATTCTGCATTTGTTTCACAGCTTGGAGCCTCAAAACTGTTCCAGTGCCTAAATCCCAGTGATTTTCAATCAAATGTATGATCCTACATCTCTAAGTCCTTCAAACAAAATAAGATATAGTCTTTTAAAAGCACATTAGGCAGCTTGGAAAGACCTTTACATTGGCACCCTTTCTACGAGTAATGAAATTGCCTGTCTGAGGACCATCACAGGGGTTAGAAGAGGCTCTTCGCTTCGCTAAGTTATGCTTTTGTTACAGTAGTTGTAAAGCAGCTGCTTCTTTCAAACGCCCAGTTGATGTGTGAGGTTCTGGAGATGCGTGTTTGAATCTCAGCCAAGTAGCAGTGCTGTGACACCTCAAGGACTCGGCAGAGGTGGCCCCTTCAAACAATGTGCTGGGACAACTGCCAAACATGAGCCAACGTCTCAGCACATCTCCGGGAGACAAAGGTTGGTACAGTCTCCTTCCCTTTGGTGGTGTGCTAATTCAAAGTGGCAGTGCAGAGAACAACCCTGAGCCGCCGGCAGCATAAAGACTCGGCGAATCAAGTAATAACACTCACTGCTTGCATTCATCATTTTACCAATATCTAAGAAACCCAACCCGAATCCCAGTGGTCCTGTCAGATACTCTCCTACCTTCTTTCAACTCCATGCTACCAACAGGGAGATGTTTCTGAACAGGTTAGGAAGGGGTAGGGAGGGGATAGAGAGCTCTTTGGGAAGCGAACAACACATCTTCTGCTATTTCTCCCGCTTAGGGAAGATGCTCCAGCCCACAGCTCACCAGCGTGGACCCTGAAAGAGAAGAGTTTATTATTTCCCGTAGCACAGAATAGCTATCTTTTATCTATCCCTCATCCAAGCTATTTGGGGTACAATGTAAGGCTCTTCTGCAGCCCCCAAATCTCCCCTGATGCTGACAGGTAAAACTGCACGTCCTCCCTCTGAGCACTGAGGAAGGCAGAGAAATCCCAACCCCCTTTCTGCACTTCAGAAAAAAAATCCGCCCCCTAATTGATGGCTGTGAAGAAAAACCATCAGGTTCAATTCTTTACTCCAACACCACCTCCCATCCTTTCTTTCCAAAGTCCCACACCTCACATACATGTATTTCTGGCCCCTTTTTTGCCAACTTAAGAGGTATTTCTGTACTTACCTGTAGCTCGAGGTACAGGAACTCTGCTGCAACACTTAATAGGACTAAACAACAACCCTGCTGCCAGGTACATCACATAAGAAGATAAATACGCTCTCTGTCTCTAATGAGAAGCCTACAAAAACAAATTTCTGTACCTTAGGCCAAAAACATACAACCTCCTTTCAACCCCCCCCTGCTGTTAGGTGTGAGCTTGCAGCTCGGTGGGAGGAACAGGGTACCGGAGCCCCTGGCCTCACTGCGCCCCAGAGCATCCTACAGCAGCAGTTAATGGGGGAAAAAGGCTGCATTTTTCAGTCTGACAAAAACAATCCTGAGATGCGGCATCTTCTCCAAGTTCGGGGACTCTCGACGCAGAGCTCCCTCTCCCCTGGGCAATGCTCCCGCAGCCCTTGAGCCGGATCTCTCCGCTTCCCACCAACAGGAACAAAAAGCCTGAAGCCATTCAGCTGCACTGACCAGGCTTTCCCTCCCCGGACTCTGCCTGTGAGATGTTTATCTTTCATTTCTCCTGTTGAGCCCAGCGCAGGAAAATCCTACCGAAGACAAATCCCCTCTTTTTTAAAAGTTAAATTTCAATGGTAGTTTTTAGTTGAAGATTTGCTGATCACTCATGGCGAATAGTAAAGCCTTTGGTTTATAAACAATTGCACTGGTATGGTCTGGTCTCTTTGTCGTGTCTCGCTCTTTATCTTGTAGAGGTTACTGAAGTGGCTTCTGTCAGTTATTGCTCAAAAGGACCATTTGATTGTGCTTGTTCAATGCAGCCACACATCTCTGCATCATCACTGCCGCAGTCATCCTGGCAGTCATTACCAAATAAATGCCTGACCATCAGAAGCAGTAGCAAATGTACCGAGGGAAGGATGATGGAAGGTAGGAGAGCTCTTTATGGGTCCCACACTCATACTGTATCAGTCACCCAAATGGGAAAAAAAGAGGTTTCGCCCTATTTTGGCACAGCTGCACAAGTGCACTGACTCTGCAAATACCGACTTACCCTTGGAGATATGTTCTTCACACCAGTCCCACCGCCTGGGGCAGCGTGCCTCAACAAAGGGTCTCTTCGGGAGATGCCTAGACAACAGCAGTGCCCAGGACTACCAACTCCCCCCCCCTTTACCAGTCCTAGGTACACCTTATATTTAAAGGAAGCATTAACATTGCATGTTTTGAGAGCAAATACATATGAATTATTGCAGACAGTTAAAGCAAAGGCACAAATTCACATCAGGAAGCAAGAAATAGTTTTACGGCTGTGAAGCTTTGCGGAGCCAGGAACATGCCCGCTGCAATGTGAGCCAATCATACGGCACAGCAGATTTTGATGTTCTCTTTGCCATATGTCATGTACTTCAGAGCTTTTGTGCAAACTGCCAGGAGACAAGAAAAACATACTATTACGGGGGGGGAAATTAAATACTCCATTTTCTAGATAAACTGTAGGGGCCTGAGCTCTGGGCTGTCTTCAGTAATAAAAGTATTAGTGTTTTTACATAAATATGCTGGTCTAGTTCCAGGCTAATTAGTAAAGAATTGTAAATGTACCTGGCTAACCGCAGCCTGCAGGGAAAAAGCTATGCTCCTAGCGCCTGGTTCTTAAGTCTTTGAATTTCTGAATACCGATTTTCTGATTGTCCACAAGTTGCCATCGAATTAAAGTATGGGTCCAACCAACCCCCCCCCAATAAACAAAAAACAGGTCCCTGTGGTTCTTTTATCACTGTTCCTCTCCACTGCTTCTGCTTATCCTCATCATCCACCAGCCAGCACGGTGACGCGCAGGAGAGAGTCCCTGGGGAACAAACCTCTCCGGGTCGGCGTGACCGAGAAGCTGGCAGCAGCCGGTGGCACACGGCCATGGCATCGTGCAGCTTCTCCGGGCACGGTCTGAACAAACCCCTCTGCCCGGGGAGCGGGGCTAGCAGCCCCCGGGAGCTCAGCCAGCACATCACTGCAGCAGCCCTGGGTGGGAAACTGGGGCAATGCTACTCTCAGGATAAGTTCAGGAGTGGAAGTAGAGCACACGAGGTAAATCCTCTGCTCTGTTTGGTCAAGGCTTTTAAAATCAAGTTTAACACAGATCTAGAGAGAGACGAAGTCTGATCCAAAGGCAAAGGAAAAAATGGAACAAAGAGGACTTCATTGCTCTCACGAAAGCCTATGTAAGTACCCACCCAGCTGGAGTTTTCACTGCCTGAAATCCCCTTTCAGCAGCAACATCTGACAGTGATAGACTCTGACGCGTACCCTCAAATAATTAAGCCAGAGTAAGATTAGAATAAAAACATAACACAAGATTCTCAGCTTCCCCAGAGGCACTAAAATCTGGAGGCAAAAGTCAGCTTACGGATAAAACTGGCAGCAGTAAGTGCCTGCCTGGTGCTGCCCGGCTGCTGCACAGTCTCCTTTTCTGCGCAACACACACCCCTGCACAGAGTGTCTCTCTGAGGAGCTCGGGAGGGAGAAATCTATAGGAGGAGGGAGATAACGAGGAAAGAAATGAGTAAGCAGAGGCGAGCGGGTTTGAGTCACACACACAGCTATCACCCTCACCCCGAGAGCTCTGCCAGGAGTCAAAGCACAACCCGAGAGCTCTCGGCGCTGCTGTGCGATGCTCCGAGTGTGGTTACTGCTGGAAGAGGTTTAAATAATCCACCCTGAAAAGGATGCTGCGCTACCAACCTCCAAGGCAGAATCACCGCTCAGTTCAAGCATCCCCAAAGCTGCACCCAGCTCTGGTCTGAACCTGTGTTCAGAGGAGGGGACATGAGTTCTTGTTTGGTTTTTAGCACCGGCTTCCTCCAAAGCCCACTGAAATCCACGGAAAAGCTCCCGCTGACTCAAGCGAGCTCTGACCCAGACACCGAGCACGAGGCTTGACTGGGAATTGTTTTCCTGGCAAAAGGAGATTCCTTGGGCTTCCACCCTTTTCTCACATCTGTCAAGAGTTTTTATATAATTCTTATAAAACCAAGATGAAAAAACATCCGTTTTCCTATTAACCGTTCCTCCAAAAGCGAGTGGGAGTTTCCCTCTCAGCCGTGCAGGATGCACCGTCCTCGCAGCAGCTGCCTGCTCCCCATCAGCTCCTCCTGCGGCTGCTCTTACGAGATGCAGACTACTCACCTGAAGGTAATTCCTCTGTGCGGACAGAGAAATACTACAGAAGCCAGGAAATAAAAGAGACTTTCCAGTCTCTGAAGCCCTTTATTAACAGGAGGTTGAGTTGCGGTGATGAAAGCATGCCGAAGGTTTTGCATACTCCTTTGAGCAGAGTTTAGACTGTAGAAAGAGATGATCCTTCTTTGGGGGAGAAATTCGCAGCTACAAACGCCATAATTTTTCCATCAGTAGAATGGGGTACTTAATGTGACTAAAAGCCTTCCTACCTTGCACAAAACCAAACCAAGTACCAAAAGCAACGCCGCACTGAGCATGCAACTTCCAGAGCTTCTTCAGCTACATAAAAGGGAACTCAGATTGCCAAATCCAACCTGCTGCCGGCCCTGGCGATGCCCCGCGCTCTCCGGGTCACGTCTCTGCCAGCTGTTTGGCACCATCATTGCAGCGCACGGGGCTGTGCAGGTGCCGTGTTGTATAATAACAAAAAACCCCTCCAGGTGCCAGTACTGTCTCCTTCGTACTCGCGTGCACGGTGAAGAAGGATGATTTTTATTATTTTTTTTCAGTGTACACTTCTGTCTTTAAGGTGGGGGAGAAAGAGTTCAAATCTAAGGGTAACAGTGGTTTGAGTTTCCACAGGAAATTACTTGGGGTTATTAACATGTATTTTTGCCGTTGTAAAATGATCTCTTCTCAAATGCTGTAACACAAGGAGAAGATCCTAAAAATCCTGCCAGAGCCCCTACTGCTCCAAGTCCCTATAACAGCACACAGCTTCCACGCTTCCTCTGCTACAAAAACCAAGGACAAAGCCTTTGATCTCCCATCTTTTCTCGCGGCCCGCTGTAGTCTCTGCCAGGTGTAATCTTCAGTACTGAAGATCTCAGGCTTATTGCAGTGCTCTGAAGAAGCTCTGAGGGCTCTGGATGACCGAGAGGTGAGCAGAAGTTTTTCTGGACTCAAATCTATTAGGCGATTGCTTGCAATTACATGAACTTGGACCCAGCAACCCTGACTGCGCTTGCCCATAGAAAGCCCGCAGTGTGCCTCCAAAGGTACCAGCACCACCCGCCAGATTCTTCATGGGAGCAAATCCATGCGGCATCTCAGACCTTACGCCGCCGGTGACACAACTCTTCACACGTGGCAGCAGGGACGAGAGCGCAACGTACTTGCTCAGGAGCGCTGCGGTTAAGAGGTACAAACAAAAGCAAGTCCCTCCTATGTTCTTTATATTTGGGAGAGCTTTTAAAATCCCACTCAATTACATTTCTGAAATAACACTGCCTGAAACGTGTTACGCAGTCATCTTCAGAGATCTTGGAGAGGGTTCAGGTTCCCTCCAGAGACTCCTCCACCGCTAGGACATCTGCCTCTCAAACATCTGAGTGGAGAGAGAGAGCTCTGACTTTAAATTAAATTATACCTGTAAATTTAAATTTAAGGGCATGTTCAACTGTATAAGACAGATGTAAACATAAGTGTTAATGACAAGCTCTCAGAAGTGGCGGATCAAATTTGCTTAGAGCTCTGCAGATCAGAAGTGACTCCACTGAGATGAGTGGGTGATGCTGTGCACAGTCCACGGTTTTAAATAATCCTTTGCACCTGAGTGATGATTTCAATTTCAAAGACAGATGAAGACCTGTGCATATTATTGCAGAGCATAAACATTGTTCCAATGAGATTCAAATGCCAAGCTGCAGAGATTATATATTAGTGTGTTAGTAACTTGAGAAAAGGTTCTGCACGGCGTACACTATTGAGTTAGGCAATGCAGCCAAATCAGTCTCCGGGTATCCCGTGGGATATTATGCTGCAGTTGCTTTCGATACCTCTTTGTCATTCACTTCCACTACAACATTACATTCCATTTACAGGCTCTAAACTAACAGATGATAACTTTGAGCCTCCAAGTTCAGGATTAAGATATGAATGTACGGATCTCATCTGACAGCACGTGTTTGGGATCTAACAAACCTCACCCTTGGGCTTCTCCAGAGCCGCCTCAATCTCTGCCTTTCTCACGTGGATGCTGTATCAAGACCTCTCTGAACTTGGCAAAAGCTAAATACTTTCCTGATGCTTTGCCAAGTGATCAGTTAAGTCTTTTCACTTCCTGCTGAGTAGGAATCCAATGGGAAGGGCAGTGGCCATGTGGTGACAGGGGCACGAGAACATCGGAAGAAACAGCGGTGCTCGCCTGGCCAGGCAGAATTAGCACAACTAAAAGCAATCCCATCCGAAGGCTGGATCTGCGCACCACAGCATCGGTACATGCAGAGCTGACGTACGCCAAGAAGGGGGCAAAGACGGCATTTCACATGTTCCCTCTCCTGAACTGCAAAATTCACTCTCAACAACAAAATTCCACCCGGAGGGCGTGGAAGGACACCAGGAGGACGAGAGCTTACAGCGATAGTCCCTAATGGGGAGCCTCTGCTTCCAAACACTCGCTGCCTCCCTTTTGCTCGGCCAGCACTTAGTTTTGATGCCTGTCACAGCTGAATGGAGCAATAAGAGCTGCCTTTCAATTTGCCCAGACTACAGCTTTCAGCTGCCCACCATATACACTCTCACCTTCATCACCAGACAAAGGAGTACCAGCTCTTCACTGAGTAAACCCAGGCGGTTATAAAAAAAAGACGTTGGACATGGCTACTCAAACAGCCCTCATCATCCAGACTGCTATTATCTACTTCTAAATGAGCTGACAATTTTGTTAGGAAATTCTAAAATTAGGCACCGAGCACCTGAAAAGAATTCCTATTCAAAACAGACAATAAAATGCAAAATGGAGCTATATTTTAAGATGGCTGGGCATGTTTTGTGCATTAGCACAAATGCCTCCAGACGGGAAATTTTGCCCATGAAGTACATTATTAATCATTTTCATATCAACACTTTTTAGATATTACAAGAAAAAACCCATGGGGATTAACAGATTTTGAGGTTCATAAAAGACAATTTGATCCTTGATGACTTGGCTTTGTGTGCAGTACGTCCCTGAGGGCTTATTCTGACAGTAATTCTGCACTGAGCTCCATATTTCTATTTGATTAAAAATACGTCATCCAGAAAGGCACTTGCAATTTTTACTTAGACATCTGGAGAATTGGAAAATTTACCACTTCTTCTGGTAGCTTGTCACCCACACTGCTGAAGAATGTGTATCTTGAGTACACAGACAAACGGAAAACATCAGTATTCCAGACTCCTGTGTTGTCCCTTTTCTAATTCTGATTGATGGCGGTTGTCATACGCTCCAGACCCAATTCCACCAGGCATCGGGTGCTATGTCAATTCTTGCGGGTATGCCGAAGAGACTCGGTGGGATGCAAGAGTAGAGCATCGGAGGGGCGAAGTGCCTCTTGCTCAGAGAACAGGCTTCGCTCTGCCGCAGAACAACTTCAGGCAGCAAACTATTTTTTAAGAGTTTAATAGGAGCAAGTTCCCATGGATACATGTGAGTATCCTACATGTTTAGGAAAACAAGCGTCTCGCGGACTCACTAATGCTTAGCATTGCTCAATTAAATATTCTTGTACTGGAAGGAAAAAAGAGAAGTTGAAATTAAGTAGTTACTAAACAGAATTCTTTGTTTAGAAAAAGGCATCGCTCTGCTTATCTCTGCCATCTCGTGTGATCACCCAAAACAAATCAGGTAACGTGGCAGACAACAAAATATCTATTCTGTTCTCTTTAGGCCCTCTGTCCTGGCCAAAAAACAAAACAGCGCAGAGAACAGCTTCAAAACAAAAAGGAGACAGGACTGCAAAAGTTGCGTGGAACCTAATTCTCAGAGATGATCTATTTATGCCAAACCCGGATCTTACTCGGAGTCTGTGGCAGTCAATCCCCTTGACTGCCATGCAGGCAGGATTTGGCCCCGGTAAAGTATCCGCCTGCATTCCCAGCTGCCGGGCCCAGCTGCCGTGGAGGAATGCAGGGCTGCCGAGGGCGCTGGCATGGGACGGAGTCCGAAGTCCCAGCGAAAAAAAAATCTCCAGCTCAGCGCCTGGATCTAAACTTTGCAGTGCGATAGCTGAATCTGATAAAGCAAATCCCTGCCTGACAATAATTCGATTTAAATTCTCCTCCCTCACCAGCATTCAAATCATACTTTATTGAATATAGCTTTAAGTTTTTGTAGAGCTTTGGAAAGAAGCACGTACATTCATGAGCAGTACTGGGTAGGAAATCACGTGTATTAAATTTGCAGCAAATTACAACTGGGCAGTCAATACCATGTTTTTATAGGGCTGAATTCTGCTCCTACCAGTCAACAAGTTTCACCACTTTGTAGCATGCCACAGAGAATTAAATGACAGTTTGCTCAAAAGCACTTTGAGGAGGGATTAAAACAAGCAAATAAACACATAGGAGTTATTTTTGCACTCTGGGTTAAGCAGAAATGTTTGAAGGCATAAAAGCCAGTTAATTCCTATTGGAAATCAATGGGAGCTGAGGAAATACAGCACTCTCGTACCCCTGGAAAGCTGTCCTTTCACTATGGATTGCCCTAATCTCTGCTTTCTCTAAAATAAGATCGAAATGTAAGGTGCTCATTGATTTTGCAACTGTCCCCAGATTTCCTATCTAACTGTTTGGAGAAGTTGCCTCTGTGAACGTCATTCATCGCTCTCCGTACCTCACCCTCTCCAGGTCAATCAGCTGTCGCTAAAGCTCAAATTTAAATTCGACCATAATGTCGCCGTGCTACTCAGAGCAAAATTCAAAACACAAGCTGTTTCCACGAAGAAAAGAGGCTGTTTCAGCCCCGGATTTGTATCCACCTCCATCTATCTCCGCACACACCTGAAACACGATGTCCCGTTTACCGGAGCAGCACCGGGGCTGCCTCCGGCTCTCCCTACCGCCCACCGGGATTCCTTTGCCCGATGACTTGGAGCAAAGCAACGAGTCCCCCCTCGCCAACGGGGAAAGCCAAACGAGAGCGGAGCGGCCGGGAAAACTTTTTAGGCATCTCCCAGCGCCCGCATCTGCCTGCCGGCTTTCTTTTCGGGGGGGGGGTACGGAG
>VZSZ01011521.1:239613-256600 GCA_013398815.1 Ibidorhyncha struthersii | reverse complement strand
GGGGGGCGGCGGGGGCGGCGGTCCCCCCGGGGGCGGCCCGCTGCTCATCCCCTCGGCCTTCGGGACGGTGCTGTCGGTGATGTACGTGGCCGGGGTGGCGGGCAACGTCTACACGCTGGTGGTGATGTGCCACTCGGCGCGCTGCGCCGCCCCCATGTACAGCTCCATCGTCAGCCTGGCCCTGGCCGACCTCCTCTACCTCTCCACCATCCCCTTCATCGTCTGCACCTACCTGGCCCAGGACTGGTACTTCGGGGACCTGGGGTGCCGCATCCTGCTCAGCCTGGACCTGCTCACCATGCACGCCAGCATCTTCACCCTCACCCTCATGTGCACCGAGCGCTACCTGGCCGTCACCCGGCCCCTGGACACCCTGAAGCGGTCGCGCGGCTACCGGAAGGTCACGGCGGGGGCTGTCTGGTCGGTCTCGCTGCTCCTTACTCTGCCCATGATGCTGATGGTCACCCTGACAGAGGGGGGTAAGGCGGAGGGCAAGGTGAAGAGGATGTGTGCGCCCACCTGGAGCGTGGACGCCTACCGGACCTACCTGACAGTGCTCTTCAGCACCAGCATCATGGCCCCGGGAATCATCATTGGCTTCCTCTACACGCGCCTGGCCAGGACCTACCTGGAGTCCCAGAGGAATCCTCCCCACAAGGAGAAGAGCAAGAGATCCCCCCGGCAGAAGGTCCTCATCATGATTTTCAGCATCGTGCTGGTCTTCTGGGCCTGCTTCCTGCCGTTTTGGATCTGGCAGCTGGTGCGACTCTACAGCAGCTCCCTGCAGCTCACCACCCAAACCCAAAAGTGCATTAACTACCTGGTGACCTGCCTGACCTACAGCAACAGCTGCATCAACCCCTTCCTCTACACCCTGCTCACCAAAAACTACCGGGAATACCTGCGCAACAGGCACCGCAACTTCTACAGGTTCACATCTTCCTTTCGCAAGAGGGGCTCCAACCTGCAGTGCTCCTGGGGACGGTCCATGTCCTCCAGCAACCAGTACGACTACAGCTCGGAGGCCCTGGGCATGGCCACGCTGAAGGACAAGTGAGGAAGAGGAGGCGCTCCGGAGACACCAGGACCAGCAGAGCGTCTGGCCAAGGTAGGGCTTTGGGACCCCTCAGCCCTGCAGGGTCCTAAAAACTCATTTCTGGTGGTCACTCTAGTTAGGGGCAAGAAGCCCCCGCGTCACTCTAGTTAGGGGCAAGAGCCCCCACGTCTTGTGAGATGCGTTTGAACTTCTGTCCGGCTTAGGGCTGTCACTGGGGGTCCTGCAGGGAGGCAGCAGCTGGCCAGGGGAAATCCTTCTGGGGTTTGGGTGCAGAAGGTGAGGTGGATACTTTATTCCGTTCTGCCACAAACTCTTCTCACGCTTTGCTGAGTTTTGCCCAGCTCCAGCTCTGCACCGTTTCTCCTGCGTGGTTTCTCGGTGCTATCCTCAGGCTGCAGCTGGGTCAGATCCGCAAAAGTCTGAAATTGTCCTGGTATTGCTTAATTTAGCTGCAAGCCTCAGGTTTGCCCTTTATATTACTGTTGTCTGTTTCAGGAGTGTGTAAAGAGACCTTTAAGCCCCTTTTCCTATTTCCTGTTACATTATCGTGCACTACAGTTCCATCAAGCTTAAAGTCTCTATTTTTAAATTCATTGCAGCAGCACTTCGAACTGCAAGCATTCAAAAACCACAAGGTAAGCTGTCAGAAACCACAGGATTACCTAAAAAAACCCTTGTAATTTTTTAAGGTTTCTACCTAAGGTGATTTGAATTTGCCACTGATTTTTTTTTTAAAGTTGGTCCCTTTCTCAACAGGGTTTGAAAAACCGAAAATTTACTCTGGAAAGAAAGAAAAATGTCTTATAATCCTATCACTCAAAGACCTGAGTCTGTAAGAAAAATAACTGAATCCTATATCATGAGACTCATCATAAAAGGGACAAATTTATTCATGACATTTCATCAAAAGCATTTTGCCTCAATGTATTGGCTCATTTTTTCCCACTTAGCGTTTCATAGTGAACCTTCACCACAGATATTAGAGATGCCTGTAAGTGTCTAAACAATTGTAAAACCTCAGTTTATAAAATAAATGCTGATTAAAAAGTGGACCGTCATCAGGTTTGCCCTCGCATGGTCTCTTTACCCCTCTCAGGGGGTTGTATTTACCAGGGGAGAGGCTGCTGCACTCAGCTATTCTCTGAAGAGCTCATGTATGTGGGGATGAAGTTGGGTTCAATATTCCTTTCCTGCTCTGGGACAGACTCTGGGGATAAGTAAAGCACGGTACGAGGTGCGTCAACTATTGCGAGCAGCTCGTGATGCCCAGGGACCGCTGAAACAGCAGGCAGTTGCTTAAGGAACAGTCATTTCCCCTTTTCTTACGGCATCCCCCGACCCCCGACCTTGAGAGGCGTCCCGCGCCAATCCTGCAGTGTTACTGGGCTCCTCTGTCCTTGGGCGATCCTCTCGTGTCCCACACCAGACTTTAGGGTACGTTTGTGCTAAAGCAGAGCCATGAAGTGCCGACACTGGGGCCAAGGGTTGGGAGCAGAGAACACAGCACAGCAACCCGCTGGGGTTTATGCTCTCAACTAAACAGCACGAATGGAACGAATTAATTTTTTAATTATTGATTCTGAAGTCATTGTTACTTTTCCTTTGCTTCCCATTTCCGAGGCTGGAAGTCACTCCCCTATAAGAATAACAAAGATAAGACTGAACTCAAAAGGCGGTGTGGGAAGGCTGGAGTACGTGCATCATCGGCGAGGTGTGCTGTGCCGTCCTGCTCTCGGGGAGCATAACGGCGCGGCCAGACAGACATCCCAGCAGAGCCCAGCATGGCTGCATCCCTTCCAGGTGTTGCACGGGCCATTTGCCACCTCTGAGAAAAAAAAAAAAGTATTTCCTTATGGCAATAGAAAGAAAAACCCACCCTGATTTGGATCCTGACCTGACACTGTACTGATGTGTCTTGATTTCCATTTCTTGGCCTGAGGAGAAAGTCCTTGGAAGGCCACTTACCCACCACAGTGTTTCAAGGCTGCTATAGGATGGACGATTACCACGTATGAAATAGTTGCAAGGCATAGTGTATACCTATCAACAGGTATGTAAGGGGACGCAGGTGATGGAAGAGCTGTAGAGGTATCAAAAAGAGTATTAGGGAATACAGTTTCTGCTTTTTAAAAAAAAAAACACATTAAAACATCTAAAGCCAAACAGTCTAAAAAACATAGTTATTAATAAGAAAGGGAAGCTGAGGAGTCTTGCCTAGAAAAAATGGGATGAAAATGCAGAGCAGATGAGAACTACGCTCTAACCTAATGTGGGGGTAAGGAAACAGAAGGGTTTGATTTGGGGTACGCTTCCCAAGACGTCCCAGCAGTCCCCAGAAGGGATTCCGCTGCTCTGCTCAGCATCACAAACGGCGCGTAGGGGATGTGCTTTCTGTGCCACATCGTCAGAGCATTAAACATCAAAGGGTTGATGGAGGAGCTCCCAGATGAAAGGTGAAATATGGGGTATTTGTCACTCAGTCACGTTTTCCAACCAGTATGTGCTTCAGCCCCGTTCCATCCCAGCGCTGCTCTTCTCCCCCATCAGGCTCTGATCAACCCGTCCGAGGTTATTCTAACGAGGGAACCAGTAAATTTGATGACACCCACAAAGCATGTCATTGGGGCAGAGGAGAGCCTGTTTAACACGCAGAACTGGCCACCAATGAGAAGGTGCTGCTGTGTGTGATGAATGACGGCTCTTCAGTAGCGCAGGAGGCACGACACGGTGCAGACCTTCGCAAACATGACTCCTCGGGAGCTGCTCGTACTCCTGGGGACCCGAGCCCAATTTAAAAGATGAATTACATAAACAACATTCCTCTTATTGTCCCATCAGACCAGTTAAACTGCCAAAAGTCGGTAGGTTTGACCCACTTCATAAACAACCCGCAAGAACAGATGTTTTAACTGAGTTCCTCGTGCCTGTAATTGGGGAAGTCTTGTCCCTTCTGGGTGTGCTCGTGTCTTGGAAATGAGACAGTCTGCACGGATCTTCCTTTAACAAGAAAAACAAATTAATCTGATAGTTAGGTTTGGAAGGGGGTTGCTGCTGCCTGTCTACAGCACAGAGTCCTGTCCGGTGCTGACACAACCTTTAAGTTACCCCTAAGCTTTGGCGGTGGCTGACCCAGAGTATTTGGGGGGGGGGCGTTGGGTTGGGTTTGGTAGGATCTCGGCATTCAGAAGCGCATCTCCCTGTCTGCAGGCCACGCAAAACTGCTGTAGGGCAGCTCGGGCTATTTTCTACGTGGGGGAGAGGTATTACCTGCCCTCCACACTAAAAGGGATGAGTCAGGACTCCCAAAACCATGAGATTAAACCCACACTTTTTCCCCACAACCACAGAGGCTGCAAAAGGGTTTGAAAATTGAGTTAGACACATAACCAGAATCCAGATGATGGGACTTTGCAAACTCTGCGTATCTTGTCCTTTATCACAATCTGCAGCATCTCAGGCCAGGGCTGAAGTAACAACGGGAAAGTCAGTCCAGCTCTAACTGAGCAAAACGTGGTGATTTCCTTGAAAACAATTTTACTGTGGCTGTTCTGCTGCATTCCAAGAAGACGAGCAATGTGTATCCTGGGATCATTTATCATACCCAAATCATTGTAATCCTGTGGTTTCTAATGTGGGGGATTTTATTATAAATGAAATTTTGCTGCAGGTTTGGTGACACGGAGAGTTCTTCAGCAACATGGGAAATGGTAATTTTAGGGAAGGCAACAGCGTTTTGTTGTTGGGGCAGAGGTTGTCACCGCAAAACTCCATACGTGCTTTACAAGAAAGAAAATAGTTTAATCACTAGAAAATCTTTTTGAAAACGCCTTAGGGTTTCGGTTTTTATGACCAAAAAAAAACCCCAAACCCATAAACAACCCAGACTGCAAAAGAAATGCAGTTTCATCCTGAGTGCTCTTTCCTTCCTTTAATCTAAGGCAGTGTCTGCTGCAGCAATGGCAATTTTTCTGCTTTCACTTGAAAGGGTAAAAAAGCTGTTTTTTGTGGGACAAGTGAGAATGGTTGTTTTCCCCAGACACAGGAGAATCCATTTGAACCTTACTGAATTTTTGAAGACTTTACCTTTGATCGCACATTTTTGGTCATCTTTCTCCTCACTTTTTAAAACCAAATTTGCCATAAGTGCTCAAAAGGCCCACATTACGACTTAATCATGAGTGCGAGCAAATCATTAACGTTTTAACTCCTTAAAACAGCAGTCAGTTTTGGTGCTTAGCGCGCGATTGAATAGCAGGGCAGCCAGTGAAATAGAGGTGATTTTATGA
This sequence comes from Ibidorhyncha struthersii, assembly GCA_013398815.1. Classification (NCBI taxonomy): domain Eukaryota; kingdom Metazoa; phylum Chordata; class Aves; order Charadriiformes; family Charadriidae; genus Ibidorhyncha; species Ibidorhyncha struthersii. The sequence goes on along the minus strand of VZSZ01011521.1, from coordinate 251,257 downwards.
GCACTTTGTACCTTGCATGGCACAAACCGCTTGGCTTGCTGCCCGCTTGCGTTAACGGAGGAGAAGAGGCAGGATGACTAAGTTCGTCATCTGTTCCCCCATCAGCACGATGAGAGGAGAGAGAGCATAACCCTCACACCCGAGCGCAGCCCCCAAGCCATGGGAGCGGATAACGCAGCACCTGAGAAATCCTCAAGGCAGCCCCAGAAAGTCAGACGTCTTCGCCAGGAAGTTTGGCGGGTTCTGGGGACGCTCGGCTCTTACCGTCGTATTTCTGAGTCCCTCTGGTGGCAGCAGCAATCTTCCATCCTGAGGTCTCGGGAAGAAAATTTGCGTTTTAGTTTAGGCTTTTAAACATAGTGGTGGCACACAATCAGGGCACAACCTGACTATATAACAGCATTAATATCTTTAAAGTATAACGTTATTACAACATCTGGAGGGGAAAAGTCTGCTGTGAAGAGAAATCCTACTTCCAAGTGCTCCCATTCCTCTCCCACGTTTCTTTCTATGCCGAACCCAGAGTAACTGTGTTCCTGTCATTTTGCCCAGCGTTCCCACTGCCAGCACCCACAGAAACACCCAGAGCCGGCGACTAACTACATTTTAGCCCCGCTGGGGTTTTTTTGCCTTATAATGCTGGTTGTTACTGTTAGTTTCAAGTTTTTCTGGGGAATTGGAGAGACGTGGAGTTAACTGCTGTGGTTTATAATACATTGCTTTGTCTTCAAAATTGTAGCAGCAGCTTCACAGGATATAAGTACCCTTTAAAGTAATTGTTATTATCATTATACGAGCTTTTTTGCCCTTGTTTGGGAATGTCTCTAAAAGACAGCAGAGAGAAAGGACGTGTTCAGTTGGTAGCAAAAGCATCAGGGGGGGCTGGATGGCCCAAGTGGAGTTTTGTGAAAGCAGAGGAAGGAGCTCGCTGCTGCCTCACGCGGTCAGACACCCAACGTTGAAAGAAGTTATGGAGGTGTTATTAAAACCCTAAATAGGACAAACATTAAAAGTTATTAAAAATTATTATCATCTCTGCTCAGGAATTCAGCTTTCTGCCCACACTGAGTTTCTAGTGTGCTGTCTGTCACCCTTGGGGGAGAATAACTGCATCCTAGCTCTATCACAACTGAGCTTGGTGGTCTGCGCTCCCAACTACAGCCTTCCTGTCCCCCAAAAAAAGGTTCCCGATGGGATATACCAAAGCAAAATTGCTGCAATGTTTTCCTTTTTCTCCCCACCCAAGAAAGGAATAATTAAAAGAGGAAAGGGAGACATGAATCCTGAAGAACTCTTCTGGCATACTTATCTGGTTCTCTCCATTTATAGTTTAATTTTCAATTTAAATGAAACATTTTTGTAAACACCAGAAATGCTTCTACAGTGAGAAACGAGGTGAAGAGTTAAGAGGCATTCGTTGAATTTACTCGAGAAGGCTGAACTGAATTGCGGAAGATCCACCCAAACCCCTCCATCGAGATACCCAGAGGGAAAGCAGTAAATGAGTTTGTGCAAAAACCAGCAACAATGGACAGCCCTGCTTGGCGGAGGGTACCGTTCTAAAACCAGAGCAGTGCTAATGCTGGAGAACTAAAATCTGCTAAGTTTGTTTCAGCTTGTTTAGGCCAGTGTCTCTCTGAGCCGTCGTTAGCCTTTCCTCGTGCATTCCTGATAGGATCTTGAATTCAGCTCCTGAATTCTTAACTAAAACCAAACATGTTTTCATCCAAACAAAGCAAAGGAGATTCCTGAAGCTAAATGTGGTGTGTCCATAAACACCGCCTTTTGGAGACAGTTACTGCTTCATATATGCGCTCCTGCAAACCTCACCATTTGATGGGACATCCATCAAATTCACCACACTTGTAGGCCTTTTATGTTTTTTAGATATCAGCTTGATATTTGAGAACCACAAGGCTGGCTCTTGCAAGAAGCCTCCCAGGAAAAGGCACTATGTAGCAACTACTTCTCAGGCTACGCTGAACTTCTCTTTCAAAAACCTGGAAGGATGGAGGAGGTAAATTAAGTGTAATGTAGTAATGCTGAAAGGGGAGAGACGGCGGCACTCGTGAGGACACACTTGGAGAGAGGACACCTAAACCTTCAGGGACATGTAGGTCTCAGCACACAAGAGGTGTGCGGCGGTAGGCAGTACCGGCTCCTGTGCCGAGCTCCTGCAGCATCCTTGCTTTGGGGAGCGTGGGCTGACAGCCGGCTCCCAGCAGCGCACTGCTCACAATCCCAGTAACCCCTCTGGTGTAAATTGAGGTTCTGATTTTTCTTTGTAACAGGGTTTGGTTTTTTTCTTTCATTTAACGCTGTAGAAGGGAATATCTTCCAGGACTGGCATTATTATCAAATCAGCTGGAGCCCTAGTTACCTCTAGCCACCACATTTTGAAAGCAGCTTTCTGCCCCCGGGCAGTGTTCGGATTAAGGAGCGGCAGCAGGATGAGATGGGGAGTCTGCAGCACCCGCCTGCCTCATGCCTCGAAGTACCAGCGCTTATCTGATCCCACTCAAGTGTATATATTTATTTTTCTTCACATCGCCTGCTGGTGGGGACTCACAGGCCATTCATCCCAAAAGCACTAGTGCTGTTGATAAGTAACCCAGGCAGGCTTAAAGCAAGATAGCTAATAAAATCCAGAAGAGATTTACAAGGGTTTTGATGTTGGAGGCGCCTGTCGAGGCAGCGCTCACCATCGGAGCTGAAGAGGGAGACGATCTGAAATGGGGGGAGGTCAGAAGTCCTGGCTTCTCGTACGAAATCACCGCTGACTTGCACTGTGACCTCAGGGAAGTCGCTTATTCTTGTGCTGCTGGTCGTTAACTGCCTCGCAAACAGTGACGCTATTTCCATCATCTGCACAAGTTTTTAAGACATCACGGATGTGCATGAAACGTTTTGGGACCCTTGGATGAGAGGTGCTACCTACAGAAGGGAAAAGCCCTCCCTGCAGGGATACCTTAGGGTTCGGGTTAGGTATTAATAGTTGAACAGAGGAAATGTTTGTGTACCAAAACTTCTCTGGTTTGTCTAATGGCAGCGGGTCAGCGAAAATGATCATGTAGCCCACAGCTGCGCTCGGCCGGCTTCGCTGGGGACACAGCTGAAATGAGTCTCCTGATAAAGGCATCATCATTTCAGCGCATCAATACCCTCTGTAACACCCCTCCTCGGGTGAGAAACAATAGCAGGAGATACAGTAGGGAAGCAAAATATTTCTTCTTTACTTCCTGGGAGCCTCTTCTTCCCCAGGCTGTGGGTTGGGAGCACTGGGGGCAGTGGAGGTGACGGCAGGGCACCCCTCCCCAGCAGAGCCCGTGCCGCAGCCTGCTCTAACGGCAGGATCTTGGTGCAGGGGAGACTGAACAGAAAGAATTATCCCAGCGCTCATCACCGATTGCTAAAGGCAGCGGAGCTTCCCTGTCATTTAGTCGTTGGCATCTTTTTAGAATGATTACATCTGTCGAGGAACCTCTGCCTGCCTGAGGCACAGCACGAGTAATTCCCAACAACAGAAGCAGAGGAAATAGCAACCCAGTAACTTTGCTTGGCTGTTCTCATTTGTTTGTTTGTTTTAAGACAAAGGCGAGTTTATTATGGCAAACATCTCTCAAACTTCAAAGGGCCGCCTCTATCTTTGCAGCAACTTGTCTTAGGCAGGATGAGAAAGTGAAGCTCCGCAGCCGACGGTGCCCGGCGTTAGGGGAGAAGCTCCTTGCAGAGCTGGTTTAAATGGGGGGGGACCAGAGTGGAGGGATGGGGAAAGAGCTGGAGAATCACTTGGTCTTTTACCTCCATCCATATAAGTGAGTATTTTCTCCACCAGGCGTGGTGTGCCCTGGGTATTCAGTATCTACCTCTGTTACTCAGAGAAAAAAAAAAAACAACCTATAAGAAGTCTAGGGTTTAGTCCAATAAAAGACAAGAAAAAACTTTATAACTTCACAGCCTTAGGAAACTGTGTGTCCCCCAACTCGAGTCCTTGTGTTCCCAGCCCCAGAGGGACGAGATGGGGCTCAAGTGTGGGGAGAAGGGCTTCGGCAACTACGCTACCTGCCAAAAGCAAAAGTGAAATAGTTAACATGTCACACTGAATTAGTCATTAATCTTAACGTGAGCACAGAGAAATTGCTTTAGGCTGAGAAGAGGCATCAGAAGGCAATACTACATCAGCTTCATGCCACCTCTGATAATAAGCCTTTATACCTGGTGTGAGAACGGGACGGGAGGAGACGGGCACCCCGAGGGGGCTCTGGAGGAGAGCACGGGCACTGGTGGCTGCCGGAGACTGACGCTTTCTTGAGGTCTCACCCCCTGTCAGGATCTCGGTGCAGAACCAGCATTTCATCCGACAGCCACGCGCCCCATTCGAGACGCAGCCAGGTCCCAGCTTGACTTCCCTGCACATCCTCCTCTCTTCGTGCCCCGTTTGCTGTGCTCCCGAGCAGAGTCGGTGCGGGAGGCTCCGGCTCCACTCCCAGTGCTCGGCTCCCACAGTGTTGGGCAGAGAAAGAAACAGAGACGCTCGCTGGCACGAGCACGTTAGCTCAGATCTCAAGAAAAGCATCAAAGCAGCATCTTAATAAGCATTTTTGTCTTCTGTCACATTCTTCAGTAAATGTTTATCTTGCAGAGCTCTGAGGCATGTTTCAGGCTCGGTCTGTGGAGGGTCTGTCTGTAATTAGACTTCATCCCAAGACCTGCCTTAACGACTGCGCATTCCCATCCTTCCCCATAGACGGAATCTCCTGCCCACATCGAAGAAAGCTTTAACAGAAACATCATGGATCAACATGACTGTTTAGGTTATTTGTTCAGTAGAAATATGCGCTTGTTTTTAGCATGTTGCTGTCTTTGGCGTTCTTACTTCAACGTTATGATTTTTTTTTTTCCTGTCTTCGCATGTTCTGTCCTTTCTTTGCGTTATGTTTCCTCCTCAGCAACAAGTTGCAGCCTCTCCCGGGGACTCCGCTTCCACCCTCACTTTGTTCCAGAGCTAAAACCACCACCCGTCAGACTCTGTGTTACCCCAGAGAGTTTCAAGGCTTTGGGGAAATTTCATACCACTTGAATTTCAAATCTGCTGTTTCAGGTTGCCCGCAGAGAAGGCAGAAGTCTCCATTGATTTGCACAACCTAATCAGAAAGGGGGCATGTTTCTGCAAGTGTGATTGCTAGAAGCAAATCCTTCAACTGCATTAGAGAAGTTATGTTTATATAGCTAGCAGTATAATTTGACAAGCTTTTCCTTTACTGTTGCTGCAGCTTCAACCACTCTGTCACCTCATTTAGGCTGGTACATCTGGTTTTGCAGCCTTGTGGTTTTAAAGGATTAAGCTGTTTTACTTTATCGGATTGGTGTTTGGTTTTTTTTTCCAGTCCAGCCAAAAATAATTGTTTCTTGTCCCGATCAGATTCACGGTCCACCCCCAGGCAGCTGAACCAATACAACCGATGGGCCGTGAAAAGAAATGCTTGTGAAACATCTTCAAACGTGTTTTCAAAATCAGGACATGGGTGAAAAGCTTCAATGCACTTGAGCTTGTTCTTGTTTAAAATATTGCTCAGACCAGTAAATGGCTGGATTCACAGTCCAACAACTTTTACCCTGCTGCAACTAGAAATATCTTTAAGATTTGTGTTCTCAGAGGATTTGGGCTTTACCTTCTGTTTTCTCCTTTCTGGTCAGTGAGCGAGGCAGTGGCTCCCCTCGAGAGAGATGCACATCTGCCCCCAGGGAGGCTTTGTGAAGCTTGTGAGGCAGAATAACCAGCAGGAACCTTTATATCTTTGCCAGAGCACCCACGAGAACATACTACCGCAGCTTCAATCCACACTACTGATTTTTATGATGGATCTTCAGTCTGGAAGGGTCTACACCCTTAAGGACGCAGCGTGGGCGAGCAGTTTTCCTTACATTGCCTCTGAACCTGTGCGTTTTTTTCCAGTTCAGTTTTCAATTATTTGACTCACACTTGATGGACTTCATTTCCCGGCACATTAACAGCTGGTGGTTTCGAGGGCTGCAGTTGGCGAGGGCAGCGCCCGGAATGGATAGTAATTACCTGCTGAGCTCATTATAATTGTTCAGTTATTGAATAATTCGGAAAGGCAGGCAGGGGGAATATTTGGTTAATTAAGAGCTCATTTAATCACTGCTAAATTTAGCCTTCCAAAACAGTGCTCACCTTCCCCGGATTTGAAAACCTTTGCTTACCCACAGTGCCAGGGGGGAGCAGGAACGCTTTCTCTCTAGTCTTCGACTTCAGCCATCAAGGTGGCACTCGCTCTTCGCCTCGCGGTGGCACGGCTTTGGTCCTTACTCCCCGCTCGCTCCGACCCTCCCACGTTCGCCTTCATGGGCACCAAGATCTCTCTGAAGCTGCCATCAGGCTCCAGCGAGACGTTTAATTAGAAACAGCTCACCCGTAAACATTCAGGCACAAATTCTCATCTGATTAAAAAAAAAAAGCCATTACAGACAACATAGCAAAGTACAAGCATCTAATAGAGCCCCGTAAGTGCGAGCAGGAGAATGGCTTTCGAGCCTTTGTCGTTTCTCCATTGCTGGTGATCTAACACAGTCACTGGGCACATGGTTTCTTCTGTTTGAGGTTTTTGATAATTTAAGGCTTAGGAAGCAAGTTTATCACCCAGAGGATGCTTTCTGGAGCCTGGACTAACTTCCAGGGGCTCTGGGGAGTCTACAAGGCAGTGCTCAAGACAAAAATAAGCATTTACAGCTTATTGTCATGTCTGTACTGTTGCACCAAGAACATCAAGTATCTGTATGAGAATTCAGGCAGGCTTGTAACTGGAAGGCTTTTGAGGACTTTCTGGGAGAGCTTTGAGGGTAGGACTTAAATGGGAAGTAGCATTTGACTCAAGATGAGCACAACTTAATTTTTAAAAATTAGTGAACAGATTTTGAATAATTATTTTGCTTTGGGCTTTTATCCTTTGTCCTAGATTAACACATGATATTTTTCATGCACAGTACCAGTCGGGTGGAACGACCACCGCAGGTAAGCCCATGGGATTTGGCTGTCAGCTGGCACATGCTGGTGAAAAGGGTCCCCTCCTCCCAGCATGGAAGTCAACCGCAGATGTTCAGAAAGGAGGAAAAAAAGAAAAAGCAAAGCCTTGAAACCTTTGCTGACCACAGGCAGATTTATCCCCTTTGCATTTCCAAAGTGAAAAATGTTTAGAGCCTCCAAGAGCTAGCGACTCCTCCGATCCTGTCTGTAGTACGCACAAAATGAGGAGGAGGAAGAGTCCGTACTGAACCTCATCCTTCACAATGTGCTTCAGACCAAAGTAAACTTACTTTTTCTGTTAGGGAGAAGACATTAGAATAAGTCAGATCTTGTACGTCTGGAGACATACCAGGCTTTTACAAAGGCATCCATGAACTTCTGGTATTTCGCTTAGAGTTTAAATGCTGCAAAAAAAGGAAAATAATTTTTAAACAGGTTTTCCAGGGCAAACTCTGCAAGGTAAATTCTGCAGAACAGAAGAGCCGTCAAAGCAGGTTGATTTTAAAACTTGACAACCTTGACAGCCTCCTTGCAGCAGCACGAAGCCACGTCATTTCTGCAGTTACCCATGGTTACAAAATTGTTGAATGAAATGGAATCCAAACCTGTCGAGGGCTGTAACTCTCAAACAGGCAGAACAAATGATCTGGAATGATAACTAGTCCAGTACTCCACTGGGTCCTTAATTGAATATTTTGCCAAACTGCTCCAAATTAATGGAGCTCGTCCATTCTGAGTCTGGGCTGCTGAGGAGATGAGGAAGCTCCTGGTGGGATCTAGTTGATTTTTTTTTATTATTTTAACAAGGGCAAGGCATAAGGCAGCTCTTCAAGAGATCCTGTGATTTCAACTAGAGAAGTGTTATGGGATATTCTCTCCCTGCCCCCAAGGAAAAAGAATCAAGTTAACATATGGGCTAGAATTAAGAGTTTTCTCTTCAGTTAGTAATTTCTTCTATATTAATAAGGCTGAGACATCTAATTTAGCAAAACAATTAAACAGTACATCAGTAAAGTAGCTGCCTTAAACCAGGCAAGTGACTTTGCTTCATTCTCCCCCTTAGTTTCATGGGCACTACATACATTATGCCCTGGAGGGTTCATGCTTGTGTATTTGGGGCCACTTCCACTCCCGGGGCTGTGATTTTTAGGGAGACCATGGCACAGCGGAGCAGGTGCCCCCCAGGCAGCGGGGCCGGCTCCTGCTGCCACCCCATGCGAGCGCTCAGCCCGGGGACACCGCGGCTTCACTCCCCGCTGCCAGACAGTCACCGATCCGATCCTCTTACCTGTCTTGCCAAGGAAGTGGTATTTCATCAAAGTGGTTCCTTAACTGAAGTTTTTCTAACTACTCTTCCTGAAATGTCCTGCTTTAAAGTAAGGCTTTACGCAAAACATTTCTGCAGATTACCTTATCGAGTTCCAGGGGAGCTTTAAATCTAAAACCAAACAACAAAAGTCTGTTTTAACCATTCAGTCTTGCCTTTGTGCTTTCTGGCCCTTCCCGCTGGGCACCTCTCAGGTTTCTGTGCGTGTGCCACTGAGGCAGCCACACACCGATTCCCTTCCCCTAACTTTTCTGCTGGATTTTGGAAGTACCGTGCTGGGAAGAGGACGACAACAACACTGTCAGGATCTTTTCTTCCTGCTAAGCGCCCCTGTCAAAGCGTCTTTCTGCAGCACACCAGGGCAGCATGAATTTTCTGCCTCTCCTGTCAGCCTCCTTTCCTTACTGGTACCCAAGAAGCTACGAAAAGTCGACAGCTACAGAGTCCTGTCAGCAAAGGAGGGCTGGAGAGGTGCTGCCAGCTGATCTCGAGTCTCAATACTAAGTGAAACGTCTCTGAAAACTATTTCAGCCTCTTCTTGTGAAGGGTTCGCACACTCTGCTGAAGCCCCTGGGCCATCAGTTAGTTTTACCTTTCCCCATCACGTGTACCCGTGTGATACCAGTCCCCATCTCGTGCCATTTGGGATGTTGGACCTCACTGGTCAGCACTCACCGTTACCTGGATTCAGCATTTGCTCCTTCTCAGCACCTCTTCAGCAACAGGAGATCTCATCCTTCCCATTATCTATAACGTCTTGCTGAGTCACACAAAAGAGCCCAAATATTATCTCCCATTCCCCCAGAGAGTCTTTTCTGCTGCCACCGCCTCCTTAGAGTCTCCGGAGGTGGCAGATGTGTCCTCCCTGTCCCAGCTGCTGACCGCGTTTTGGATTTGGCAGCCAGAGCACCCCATCCAGCCCCCGCCATACCCTGAACCTCCTGCTGGGGTGGTCTCTGCCGCCCACCTTGCGAGGGGCCGAGGGACACGAGGGCTTTCTTGGCTTCCTCGGCGGGAGCGCGTGCAGTCAGAATTCTTGTAAGCGTCAGTTTTACTGCTTCTTCCCAACATAAACTGGACAAATTGATGGAGCCCTGGCCCCGAGGATAAACACCATCTCTACTGTTTAGAGTAACCGTCTCCTGGCGGGAGAAGCGCGCAGTGAGCTGACAGCGGGGCTGCGCCGGGGCGCGGGAGGTGCCTGCAGGCTGGTGGCACTACCCCAGCAGAAACCTTCCCCGGCTATCAGACACGAACAGGAGCAGTCCCTAAGGAGGATTAAGACTAGAAAAAGGCTGCAGTTAACTCCGGTACCATAATAAGTCTTAAACTTACTTGGCAGAAATAGAGAGGACTAGCAATCTTCACCTGAGACCCTTGTGAACGTTCCTGCCGAGGGCTGCTTTAAGCCTGGACACAAATACTGAGGGGGGCGTTTAGTTACAATACACCAATGCTGCAAAATATTCGGGTTTATGGAGGTTTCATATTGAATTCAGCTGTAGTTTCAGCTTTTTAGCTGTTTAGGAATGGTAGATCCTCATGTGGTTAGGAAGCGTTCTTGGCTTTTATCTCTAAAAAGAACTTAATCTAATATTTATGGTGAGGCCGGTACTTTTGAAGGAGACTGGGATTAGATAAACCCATTAAGCATTCTTTCCACACCTGCATTCTTCCCAACAAAAGAATATTTCTCACTTTCAAGGCAGCTAATTTAGAGACAGATTTTTACTTGTTGCACTGATACGAACCCGAACCGCTGGCACGCTGCATGAGCAAAGCTGTCCCGGATGTACGCACGCTGTCCCCGCCTTTCGGGGCCTTGGCCACAACTGGAAAATACTTGTCTCCTAAGTGACGCAGCCTGGTGCAGCTGGACTCCTCCGAACGCTTTCAGCAAGCACGCCATTGCTATTAGACAATTAAAGTCTTATTCATTTTAAAAGATTTTGCAATGTCTTAGTCCTGCTCCAACCTTTGTCTTCTCCGTACCCCAAACGAGCCCTCCCCAGCGCTTGGGCAGTGGCTGTGGGTGTCTGGAGCAAGCAGCGGCTGCAGCCTTCGGAGGCAAGTTAAGAACCGGGTCTTCTCCCCTGCTGCACATCCATCCCCTGCGTGTCCATCCACAACTAGAAGGAAAGAAAACTACGGTTCAGTAACCCTATTCAGCTGATGGGCTGGGGAGAGGCAGACAACGACATCTACTTTTTTAAGTTAATTGATCCACGTGCTCATTCACTCCATTTCATGTGTTAAAAACAAGCCTGTAAGGCTCAAAGCTTTCTGGTATTTTTTTTTTTAAATTCTGTCAAATGTTGTAATAAGACAATATTGCTCCTCCTTATGACACTTGCCGTGTTTGTAACTTTAATATACAAGCCCTTAGAAGTGCGCACACAATTCCAGCACTATTACAGCTCCCGCTCCAGGGAGGCAGGTGAACAGCACAGCTGCTCTCAAGCGCCTTCAAAGTCAGTCTGACCAGAGGACCGAATAATTAATTTAGACCTGAACATCTCAAGAGTACCTCTCTGTACAATTCAGCTATGGAAAGGCTTTTCATTACTGCCCGTCGGTGCATGCTTTATGGTTGAAGTATTTAATTTAAGGAGAGCGATTAGGAAAAGGACAAGTTTTAATGGCCTATGCCAAAGCCCAAATAAAAGTCTTAGGTACAGAGTCAAAACGTGCTTAACTTGTATTGAAAGTGATAAAAAAGTGCTGGAAAAGCCATCTGAGGTACTAAAAGCATTTAGAAAACAAAGTCAAGAGATCTCGAGTTCCACGGGCTGAGATGAAAACACCGAGGCTGAGAGGCAGCAGTGAAGATGGAAGACTTCAAGGCTCCTGACACTCATAAAGGTGACATGAGGGAGTGCCTTCACCCCCTCCCAAGCTGGGCGCTGTAGCTGGGCACTCCTGGAGAGGAGGACAGCCTTCCCGAGACATCCACGTGGGTTTATTTTGTGCCTGTGCTGAGGTGGAGGAATGAGATGCTTCCAGCCCGCACGTGGTCTGGACGGCCGGAGATCTCCAAGGTGTGTGCATAACCAGAGAGGGAAAGCGAGCAGGGAGGGACTAGATTTCCAGACACTCTGCCAGCATGAAAAAGCAGAGTAGAACCTCAGCGGAGAGTACCGAGGAGCACATGCGTATCCCCTACACCTCAACTAAAACATTACAAAATGAGTAAAACTTTGGCCTTTCTTATGGTTCCAAAAAACCCACCCTTTTTCAAATGTTTTCCTTTTTTCTGCCCCCACCCCCCCACC
>VZSZ01011521.1:187634-239604 GCA_013398815.1 Ibidorhyncha struthersii | reverse complement strand
CCACCCCGGGAAAATTTCTGCATACTTCTGTATATTTATGAATTCAGTCTTAATTTCTTCTTGGATTGTTTCTTATTTACAGGTCTAAATTCTGCCTAGTGCCAGAAAAGGTTCAATAGACAGATGCCACACACGGAGGACGCCCTCACCTAAAAAGGGCCCAGCTGATACACAGCATAGGTGCAGAAGAAAGCTTAATTCATTATTTTTTAAATAGATGGATGCAGCATGACTTAACTTATTTTAGCATACTCATTCACTATTAATTCAAACAGAATCTGGAGAGGATAAACAGCTTAAGTAAATGTTAGTGAGGAAGAGGTCCCGTTGAAAGTTTTGTGAAGGGTTTTAACAGTGAGAGCTTTGCTGCCTGAAAGCTCGCAGCTTCCCGCTCTTCATCTGATTTTCTAATGGAACAATAAAGCAGACTGAAGTTGGGGAGGAACATCAGTTCAACGTTGATAGGGACATTTCAGGGTGGGAGAAGTCTCCCATAGCTGCTCTCTGTCTAACACCATCTTAAATTTAACTTACCCCTGTGCTTGACTCACTTCTGTTGCATTTCTTTTTTCGTACTAGTAAACGACATTTTATTTTGATAATATTCCTCCCTGTGGAACGAGTACCTTCCTAATTAATTTTATCACCCTTTAAAATAAAGAAACAAATGAGAAAAAAAATTATGGCCCACAGAAATTTCACAGTGAAGTCGAAATAATCCAAGCGCAAGATCATTTTTGTCACTTTTGTGTTGAGAAGCACGAGGACTAAACGGGCTTAGAGTTTGTCTGGTTTCATGGCAGCCTTTTAAGTTTTGAATCACCTGGTAAAACGTGGCCTTCTTTTTATGGGGCTATTCAATGAATCACATTTAAAGCCCTAACATACAGAGAGGACACCCAGAACATGTCTCCTCTTCAGTAACATAAATCAGAAATAAGAACGTTTGCCTGCTAGAGGGAATGGAAGGAACTACCACCCAGAGCCAACACGCGCAAAATTGCTCCATTAGGACCTGCCATTGTTTATTCCCCCCAGATTTAATGGTCTGGCGGGCAAGTTAATATGCTGAGGAGGTCATCTCCAAGGTGTGAATCCACCCAGAGACATTACCCTGGCACTGAAAAGCAGTCTCAAAAGAAAACATTGAGATTTTTTTTCTGTGGAGTCAGCAGCAAAGCGTCCAGGCATCTACATAAACAGCTCAATGTAATTGCATAAACTGAGGAACGAGGAGGAGACAAGTTCTCAAGATGTCTGTCCAGAAAAATCATGCCTCGGTAACCCAGTTGGCTTTTTTTTTTTGGTTGTTAACAAAAGAATAGGAAAGGGTATCCATTTCTAAAATGAGCTTTTCGAAGACTGGAGGCCTCTTACAAGAAATTTCCAGAAACAAGTAACATGAACACTCCATAAATCTCAGCTTCTCTCTATAAATAAAATATTTCCTTCTAAGACAGGCGTTATGGTTTCAGGCACATGCTCCTTCTGTACTTCTACGCCACTGAGTCTTCAGCTTGAAGTCTCGGGTGAAGGTCTCGGTGAAGTTCATTATTAACGACATATCTCACCTGGCAGCTCACGGATTCAACCCGTCCAGACTCCTTGAACGGCCTCGGGATTATCCAGCAGTAAACCTAGATATTTTGAGGTTTTTGCTTTGTTTGGATGCATCTAAAGGTTACAAAAATAAAGGAGATGGTACTTCCAGGCTGCTTTATTGATTTTACAAGAAGAACTGTCCAATCAAGGCATTTCTTGTGATCCCGCGGTCTGTTCTGCATATGTAGCATCCCGTTAAAGTCAGTGGGAGTTCACAGAGGGGCAGCTCTACCAGCAGTTCCTTCATGCAAAACAGTCACTGACAAGGAACAGCAAAAAGAAAAAATAAGTTTCTCTAGTATCTGTTTTGAAAATTCAGTACTCACTGTCCACAAGTTAGCGTGAAAGACAAGAATGCTCAACAGCAGGCAACACCGAACCCCACCTTGTCATCATTTCAGCTATACAGGAAAACAGGCAAGATGGAAATAAATATATCTGAAATAAAGGGTGTTGTTCCAGGTATGGACAATGTCTGTAATGGAAGAAAAATAAGAGAGCATTTGGAAAAAATGAAAGCTGAAAAATCTCAAAAATTGTACACTTGACAGCTCTACCACTGTTAGAAATTCTTCTTAAAGGTTAATACAGCGCATGGGCTAAAAGGGTTACAGGAAAAAGCTCACTCCTTTTCAGTTCCAGCAAGCCAGTCTATGAATAAATAATGGACAGAGCTCGTATGCCCTATTCAATATATACTACAGGTAAAAGCTTAAGTACACTTGAACAGAATCGAGAGATAAGTGATTCAAGAGGAGATGGTAGACACAAAGAGATGTGCAGTTTGGAAACAGGACAGTTACTTTCTTTGGACAGTGCATCCTGAAAAGCTTGAGTACGAGTCACCAACGCTCACATGGAAGATAAAGAATTCCTACGTGGATACATCAGGGACAAATTGATGATGATTACAAGAGAGTTGACTGGCCGGTCTCAGCAAACATGATGTAAAATTAGCTTTCAGCTTCCTAAGAAAGTTTACAAAAACAGAGCTAAGGCAGAGCATGCTACACTTCTTCGTGGTATTTTACAAGGAGCGATAGACACTCACCAGAGAACTACCCACTGCTTTACCATGGCTGTCTTAGCCGGACTTCCCGAGGAGACTGCCCTTCCGAATGAGGCTAAGACGATCAATGCGTGCCAGAGCCATCTGCGGTTCAGAGGGGAAATAACTCTTCCGCTGCTCTTGAAACCTTTGGTTGGATTTCCGCACAAGAGACTCAGAAAGGAGAAACAGGAGTTGGGATTTTTTTTTTTTTTCCTTTGTGGTAGCAGAGAGGAGGAGGGTGGTGGTTATATCCCCCCCCAAAAGCCCTCCAGCAACATTTCCTGGTTTTATTTGTAGAATTTAAACAAGACAGAAATATTGCAGAAAGGTACACATGAGCCTGTTAGAGAGATCCAATTCACATGTAAACACTGTGTAAGGATATCTGGATGTAGAAGGAATGTGAGGAACTCCATATTAAAAACAAAGTGTTCTTTATTTACTGGGGAAAGGAAAACTATAAAGGAGAAATTCAAATGTAGTAGGAGTTGCAACCGAAGAAGAAACAAAACCAGATTTTCTTGACAGCATAGTCATTATCAGTGCTATTTCAGCTACACTTTTAATGTGCACATCATTACGTGCTACAGCCTTGAAAAGTACCCTATTGACATACTGACCTTATAAATAAAAATAAGACATGAAGCTAAATTTCTGCTATAAATCCAAACTAAAATCTTTTTGTAAATAGAGTATCCTGGTAAGCATTTCTGGACTTGAAATTCATTAGCTGGAGCTCAGAATATTTCAGGTGGACAATACCTATTCAGGAAAATCTCAATGTAAATCTACCTTACCAACCCTTCAGTTGATTTATGAGGAACTAAAACCCACAATGATTCCACAACTAGTTACACAGTGAAAATTTTACATGTGGGAAGTGCCAAGAAGTCCATTCGGAGTTCTTAGAATCATGGCATAGGGGATAAAAAAATGAAAATAAAGTGCATGCTACAGGATTGAAAGCCAGGTTTACACTAAAAAACATAATCTGATCACATACCTGTTAATTTTACAAACGTTCCTGATATTCCCCAAAACCTTTGAATGCAAAGAGAGTTTTAAAAGTAGTACAATACCACAGAAGTCCTGGGGAAGCTTCGCTCAGTCTCTTAGCAGGGATTCAAACTCTGGCTTGCTCTCCTGCTGGATATTCTGTTTCCCTCTGGGACTTTTCACACAAGCCGGCTTTACCTTTCCTTACGAATATTTTTTTTCTTTCAAAATACAAGTCAGCATTCCCAGATACTTGTAACAAGTATGCTTTCAGGTACAAGGCTGTAGATTTAGTGTCAGGGCTCGACCCAATTCACGCCGAACACGTACTGACCTCTCTTTACTTTGTTTGAGCCACGAGGGCTCTTTACAGAGGTTCTCACACAACTGGGAAACAGCAAGCCAAATTCTGCCATCACTGCGTGTTCGGTTAAGAGCACTTGTTGGCAGCAGCTTGTCGTCAGGTTTGTGCCGGTTTAAGAGAACAAATCCCGTCCTCGGCGTATTCAGAGTTCTAAGAAACAGAGCACTGCATTTCCCAGTAGCAACAGCCAGGCGGAACCTGAAAGAGGACAGAGAGAAACTGAAGTATTTCAAATTCAGAATTATTTGTCCAGAACTGGGAAGAGATACCCTTAATAAAAAGTTATTCAGGGTATTTAAGTGGATTAAAATAAATTAAGCCAAGTTTATTTCTAATCATCAGTGAATTCCGCAAATTCCACTCTGCGCCAGGAACATCAGCCTTCCTGCAATTACTGTTTTCCTGCTGGAGGCTATGTTCAGAATCTTTTAGATTGCACTGTACTTCCTCATTTGCTATTTAATTTCTTCATAGATCTAGATATTGCTTTTAGGAGTCCGGATATTGAAGCTTCAAATAGAAAAATCTTGGTTGGTACCGAAACATACGGCATAGTGAATTATTATACTTCTTTCAAAAGATGAATTCTCTTATCCGGTACAGCACACGTGTTTTTCCCCAGATTATACTTGACAGGTTTGGTCATCATATTGAACACATTACTGAAGCTTAAAAACTGCAAAACACAAACACTAATTTGATTTTATTTCTGAACAACGGTCAGTTCATCCCATGAGGGATGTGCCACATCTGCAGGAGAGTGCAATACACGGGATCTTCAAAAGATGAAAACCCGAGCGATTAGCTGGGACTTTCCCCAGGGTCCAAGAGGATCTTGTTGAGCAGTATTTTACAGAGGGCAGCTCCAAAAGTACCATTTTCATTTGGTGCAACTCAAAGCCTGCGTGACAGACAGAAGGGACTAACGAACACTTTTAAAGGTGGCGAAGCAATTTAGATGACAGCGCCGCAGAGTGGTGATAGGACTCACGGTGAAGTTAAGGATTTTGGAACGCAGGACCTCAGCCTGGAGAATCCCAACCCAAATCCACACAGGTCCATTGGTATTTAGATTCCACTGCTATCCAGTATTTTTGTGGGAAAGGCCGTACATTTAAATCTCAAGGTAATGTTAGGAATTAAGGTTTAAGCCCAAGGTTGCTGATGACCTTGGTCCACCTTCACATAGACTTCTAACGGGCATAATGCAAATTTCTCAGAATTAACAGGCTTTGAGACAAGTATTTAGATGTGGAACCCAACTGACTTTATTATATCCTAGCATCCAGCCATTTTAACAATTCTCCCTCGTTAGCACAGACAAGGAAGCGGTTTTCAGGTCTGAAAACAAAGAAATGAAGTTACAGAAGATTAATCTTGCTGGTGTGCCAAATGAGAACATTCACAACAGAACAAGTTCAAGTGTTCTTTCATCATTCCTCTTTATATTGAACTTTAAGTTAACCCCCCCCCCCCAATACTTATTATTTCCATAAAAGGGTAGATTAAAACAGAAGTGAAAACTGTATGCATGAAACAAAAGAAAAAAAAAATCAAAGCACATTTCCAGATTCAGTGTTTCACAGAAATTGTATAGACTATTAATAAAACAAATCAACATGTTGGCTTCAGAATTTGATTGAGAAAAATATTAGGTTTTCCTACCATTTACTTATCAATGTGCTGACCCGCAAAAATCTTTGCTTGTAATAAGAAAGCAAGGTAGTTGGTAAAATTACACATTTGTTTGTTGCTTTCTGTACTGCAAAGCAATCATCCTCTCTTCTCTGAAGTCCTTGCAACTCATTATT
This sequence comes from Ibidorhyncha struthersii, assembly GCA_013398815.1. Lineage (NCBI taxonomy): Eukaryota > Metazoa > Chordata > Aves > Charadriiformes > Charadriidae > Ibidorhyncha > Ibidorhyncha struthersii. The sequence continues at coordinate 233,780 of VZSZ01011521.1, read as the reverse complement.
CAAGAACACCACAGACTAATGGTCCTAGTTAATTAGGAAAAAGTCTTCATACTAAACTGAAAGAAAGAGGAGTCCAAAAAGAGCTATTGGGAGGCTTTCTGACAGAGATAAAACATTGTTTTGGACAAGATAAAACACAGCATTTCACAACAGATTTGTACTTGTGTCAACAACAAAAAAGAGAAACCCAATCTTCCTTCAGCTTGGTCTTAAGATTACATTTAGGCTCAATAAATAGATGTTTTCAAGTGTTTTCCAATCAAGCTCCAGCCTGAGACGGTATCAGTTTAAAGCGTAGGTGGACACCAGTTTCCCTCAGACCCCACATGCCACAGTCCACTGGTCCAGGTGGTTTTTTGTTATCCAGCCTGCCCAGCAGCAAGCCAGGGTTGACAGCATCCAGTCTAAGGTGGTCAGAACTGGCATATGGAAAACCGACAGAGGACTGTCTCATTATCTCTGCCCAGCAATTCTTTTTAATATTTCTTAATGTACAGCATTATGGAGACGCCTTGACCATGTAAAGAGCTCTTAATAACCCTAACACTGGCTTTCCAATCAGAAGACTGATCGTTTTCATTAAGACCCAAAGAAAACGAGGTGAGTTGGGAACGCTGCGTTCTGATCAAAGGGATCTAATGCAGTGACATTCCCCAGCACGAAGCATTTATAATCCAAAAGCAATAGGCTTTCTGGCCAACCAGAGAATTGTATTTCTGACTTTGTATTAACTAGTCCCTGTTTGTAGCAGAAAAATATCTGTTAATTAAAAAAAAAAAGTTCAAGTAAGTCCCAGTAGTCAAACCGCAGGTCTATTGCCCGTAACACCCACGCTAAGGAGAACACCTTCCTCTCAACAGAAAGTACATTCGAAATAACACCACTCATCTTGTAACCGAGGAGATTAAATAAGCAGCTAACAGCAACGTGGGGAGTCATGCCAAAAACAATCGTTCTTTTGGACCATGTCTTATCTTTTAAACTGAAGAATTTTAAAAAATAATTTAAAAAAGCCCGCTCTGGAACTCTTCTTTGTAGCCTATCCCTTTAGAACATGAAGACAAACCATTTTCAGAATAAACCAAATTTAAGATGGTCTTTAAGGCACTGTTTGCAACATTTATGGAAAAGGACATGCAAAACCAGAGTGTATTACAATATATTAATACAGCCAGAAAATTGTAATTGAATGTGAAGTTACAAGAGATGTTATCTCCCTTTTTCCTCTCCTCTTGCAGGGCTTCTCTCATTCCATTTGACCTCATATTCCATCCCCGGAGGAATTACATCAAGACCGGATCCCCAATGCCATGGTCTGGGTTGCAAGTGAAAGAGATGGTGATGGCATAGCGAGTGCCCCAGTGAACCTTTTCCACCCGATGGAGGTTCTCCGATCCAGAGGTGAAAAAGGAAACCCGGCCTGTAAAGACAAAGTATTTAATCGGTGACATGGAGTTTGCCACTCAGCTGTCAGCTCTTTACACGGTTTTGCTGTTGTCTCAGTCCGACTGTTCCCAGGCTACCTGAGAGCCCACGAGTCACCACAGAGACAAACTGTTATAAGCTTCTGCTGCACTCCTGACAGCTTTATACTGTTTAAAACATACGTTAATCCTTTCCTTTTGTGCTACAAAGCTGGAGACATAATTCCACTGTATCTCATAGTTTATAAAAGGCAGGAGGAAGCCAAGAACATCAGAGGCCAGTTCTTAGTTGCCTCGATTTAAAAAAAAAAAAAAAACAAAACACACAAACCTGCAATTTTAGTGACTGTCAGCAGAGTGTATTGATTTCCTCCCTGCTCCCCTTCCAGTCTGGGCTCTAGTTTTAGACCAAAGGGGGAGGAATTACTACCAAGGTGGCAAGAAGTCTTCAGTGAAGAAATGCTCAGCAGGTTTAGAAGCAGCTGTGGCAGCTTATCAGCATTGTACCAAGTATTTGCTATAGCTTTTTGTGCACAGTCCGATCACTCACTGTTCAGCCAGGTTAGAAAATTATGTATCAGACTAATTAGTTTTCCTTAGAAAGAGCGACTGCATCAATGCATTGGCTTGGAAATTGTTTTATAGGTGCAAGCACTCGCTCCTGTGCTTCAACCCATCCAAGCTTTGACCACCACCTTGCCTGGTTCTCCAGGCCTTAAGTGGCATCAAGGTGAAACGCAGTTACTTTGGTAACGACAGCGGAGGTACATAGCATCCCACCTGATAAAAGAGCAGAATGGAGGCCTCTGCACCTCGACATTATTAAACTGTTCTGAGAATGCAGAAGTTTGACGTTTAGCAAGTAACTCAGAACTGACGCAACTCTGTAGGACTGCTCACGTTCTCCCGAGAAAGCCAGCAATCCTCATATGCACAGCTGGTTTAGCCCAATAGCACCTGTTTTTCCTGCTCAGGCTTTTTTCCCCACTGTTCAAATTAGATTAAAGTTTGTTAAGATTACAACAGGGAAGTCATATTGACAATCTAACTCTGCCTGGGACTCACTCATTCACGGTCTGGCAAGATGAACCACTTAGATGCCTACTTAAAATTTGCACAACAATAAGATAAACTATTCCAACCACTACACGATCTCCACTGCAGATACAGGCACCAGACGCGTAGTTGGTTTTCTCTTCTAAAAGTGATCCAAAAGATCCAGAAGTTAATTTCACTTGCATCCTCCTAAGCAGCACACACAGGAGATTTGAACAAAACTGGACTGGCCTTACGGAGCTCCGTTTACCCACTAATCTCTGAAGTCTATTTGAGCAGCCCCTGTCCTTTGCACATTCAGTTGCAGTTCACGTTTAACCTTTCATAGTTCACATGGTCTCTCATAACTGCCAAGCAGAAGTCATATCATACTCTTCTCTACCCGTGGCTGCACATCAATAATTGTTAACACTAGATATATATAAAAAAATAGATTCATTTGTACACACAGCTCATTTACACCTTGGTGTCCTGCTTTTCTGGATGAAAGACGAAATGAAGGCAATGTCCTCCTATCCTGTGAGTGTTGCAGTGAACAGCTCTACCCTCAAGGATTTCACAAAGTCCCTTTGTCATGAATTTTTTTTTTTATTTAAATCTTATTTCACGATCATTCAAGTACTTTATTATCGGTCCTCCATCTACTCACCCAAAGCTTTGCCTTAAACTGATTTTCAAGCTTTTTTTGTTTGACCTCTTATTAGAAGTAATAGCAATTCAGAGTTAGACAATTTTCAGTGTATTGTTTAAGCCAGTTAAACTGGATTTTTTGGCTATACAGGATGTCTTTTAATTTCTTTCTTTAATAAATATGTCTTCATATATACAGTATCTTACAGCTCCTTGTGCATTTGGTTCTAAATCCGTCAACTGGGGTCTTCGAGTCCCTGAGCAAACCTACAATCAGTTTTCAAAGATACACTTTCCTCACGCGGAATTTCTTTCAAAATTTCTTTTAAACTAACTTCCACTGCAAAGATTTTTAGCAAAGGCTCTCCATGGTACACTATTTTTAATAGTATGTGTCCAAAAAGAGGGTAAAGAATGTTAATTCCCATCCCATCTGACAAAACCTTCAAGGAGTATTTGGCAATATAATTATCTAGAGACTCCTGGGGAAAGAAACAAGATAAAATAAAGCTGTACCATTACTAGACAGGATGACTTGTAGGACTTTCAAGCACACCGAGACTGGATGCTTCACCATCTTCCTTCAATATACAGTATATGGAAACCACCTCAAAAATTAAATCACTACATGAAAGCAAGCAGGTCAGGACTAAGCAAGTTCCTTAAGAAAGTGCGCACCTACTCCTAGGTTGTAACCTGCCCTTGTTCTAGCTATTTTTTTTTTTTTATCAATTTTGAGTTAAGATTTTAAACCCCAAAGTTCCAAATTATAAACCATATTGGCAAGTTAGTAGGATCATATGCAACATGGGTCTGGTTTTAGCTGTGAGATTGCATTCAAAGTGTTTCAAGTGCACTTTGAGTGTCACACACTGCCACAACTAATGGTAGCTGCGACAGGATTTCTCTCATCGTGAATGGTGGGGAAGACATGCACAGGGCAGTTCCACGAAGCTCTCCAGGCTATGAAATAGTGATAGAGTGAATGCTGCACTTCGTAAGAGATTAGTGTCGTACTACTAATGCTAAAGAATGGCTATGCAACTGTTCATTGCAGATAAAAGTACATACGTACTTACAATTTCCTGAGGAAACATTGAGCTACGAAAGCTCAGGAGAAAGTGTGTAAAGTTCTAATCCCATTTCCTTTGTCCTTTTCTTTATTATTTAACAATGGCCTCAAATGGGTCTTTTCATTTTCTCTTCCCCTCCTCTGACCTGCCTGTGCAGATTTTTTTTTTTCCAACGTGCTTTTGCGTTCCACTAAAGAAATCTTGATGAGTACCTCCTGGCACATGATTTCAGTTTGATGTATGAACTCTTACTGTTAAAAGCATAAGCTTTTTTACGATCACAAGCTACTACCCAATGTGATCTTATCTAACCTAAAAAGAGAAAGTGTTTAACCCTGGTCCTCAAGGGATGAATTTTTGGAGAGAAAGAAACAGCAGAGGGATCACCTCCTGTTTGAGGCCTGTGCTTCTATGCTGTGGTCTCTGAGCTACACTCTGAAGGATGAAGATTGGAATAGAGGTGTCCTGGGGTTAGAAGTGATGCCAAGGGTAAAAAACAAAGGATTTGGGGTTTTGCCACTTGGATAAATCTTTGGTTTGAAAAGTATTTCATCCTGATTGTGAACATTTGACTCATTTTCCCCAATGACTGCAAGATGCCAAAACCTCCATTGCTTCTTGAGTTTCCTGATGCTTTAACTAGTAACCTCAGCCTCAGGGAGGAGCTTTAGATCCATAAGTTACAAGGAAGGGTGGGCTGCCCTCTCACATCTATTATGTATCACCTCCTCACCTCCACTTTCCGTTCCACGAGAAGCCAATGGGGCAGAGCATACCACAGCAGTTAGTGCAGCACACCAGAGCATTTAGTGCTTCTAACACTTGGACGTGCAGCCCCCATAGTAGATAAAAATACATTTTGTGGGCACTTCTATCCATGCTCTTTCCTCTTTTCTGCCCAAACACTTAAAATTTCTTTATAGCTGTTCCCAAATGGCTTCAAGATTTCCATCAGGCTGTCTAGTAATAGGGGAGTGAGCTGTATTCCAGCCTATCCCATAGGAGAGTGCCACATTGGACTGGAGAAGTTCCCCCCACACAAATGCACTTGTTCTCACCTTTCCTATTGGAAGAGCAAAACACCAAAGAATTGCAAAGATTTGTGGTAACCTCAAGACCCACAGGAGCCTGTTTTAAATTATTAGCTTGCCTGCATATCTCTACAGGAACAGAAGTAATCAATCCTTGCCTTTGAGCTGTTTGACAACAATACCTGAATCTACAGCTTGTTTTTTCTTCCTTTCCATGTTTTCTCTACTTTCCAGTATTAAGTGCTAGAAAGCCTGTTTCAAGATGGAGTTTGGTCCAGTAAAAGCTCAGCTGATGAGCTTCTGTTCCTCACAGATTGCTGAGAGTGTTATCGTGATGCAGTCATTCCCCTTTCTAGTTCACAGATACGCCTCCAGCTCTGCTTCTGTACTAAGATTAGTCACGAGTTTCATCCACAGGTAGAGCTGCTTCTCAGTCCCTTCTTTCTGTGCCCCTTGGGAATCCACACAAGCTTAAAGAGTAAGCAAAGGATAAATTGAATTGGGGATGAAAGAAGTAAAGTCATGGAAAAGTCAGGTGCAAACTCATTTAAATACACCATGCTCTCACACTGAGTCAGGACAAGGAACTGCTAACAAGCTCAGCGCCACAGCATCCATCAAAACTGAGCCAGGTCTTCAGGGTCACGGACACAAGTCAAGCTCTTAAATGCTGTCAGGCTGAGAAAAGCTTGTGATGTGAAAAACAGGAAAGGTCTTGCCCCTCTTACAGGGAGCAAGACCTTAAATCGCATTAGAGGTAACCACTTACTCTCCTGATTTTTTAAGAATCAATTTTTGCACTGATCCACAGGAATTATTATTTATGAAGACATACAAGTGCCAGTCACAAGCTCCACTGCTATGAATTTTATGTGATCCTAATTTAGATGAAGCAACACAGTTATTTTCAGGACTAATACTTAACAAGCAATTATGTCCCATTTAATTACTCAAACACTACCACTAGAGGAATATATGTATTAACTATAAGCTTTTGCTTTCCCAGGTTTAAATCACACCCATACTTACCCCTTAGCAATGAATTATTTTTAGATGTACTCAGAAAATATAACCACCGCGAGAAGCAGCATACAGGTGAGAGAATTATGCATTCAGCTATATATGACAGTAAAACCATAAGTATTGCCATAAGGCTTGCTCTCAGGAGCTTTTATCTGTGTTGAATTTTAACATTCAGTTGCACTTCCATAAACAAGCTGCCTACAATTTGCTACCTAACCTCTGCACTGGGAGGCAATATAGATTGGAGGAATATACAAAGGAAGTAACTTTCAATGACAACTATGCCCTTGACACGTAACTGCGCCTTGAACAAACACACTCTCTCATTTGTTTCCTCGTCTCTAAAATGAAGCTAGTACTGACCTATTCTAACAAGGTTACTGTGAAAATTAATTAGTAAACACCTTTACAATACTTTGCAGTTTACACCTGTTCTGTTTTACAAGCATTATAAAAAATATCCTCTGCTGTTCTTACTCTGGCAAGAGAAAAATTAGTAAGGCATGCCAGATTAAATTATAACACAATGTAGGGAATATGTGGAAAGACTGAGAACCATACAAAATATTAACATCCTGCAAGATTATTACTCCTCTAATGTTATAAATTCATTGCATAACTTAGGTTAGAAGAGACCTTGGGAGGTCATCCAGTCCAATTCCCTTTCTCAAATCAAGGCCAACTTCTAAGTTATATCCAACTTCTGAGTTCCATCAGGTTGCCCAGGGTCAGATCATTAGCACATTCGAGTGCAACATTCAGATACTGACATTTCCCAGTACATCTCAGGCACACATATTCTGCTACCCTCACGTCTCCTGTGCTCGATTTCTGAGCAGGGGGTACGGAGTAGATGACCTCCAGAGGTCCCTTCCAACCTCAGTTGTTCTGATTACACATGGAACAGACCATTCACATTACTACCAACTTTGGCAGCCACTTTCTCTTTGCAGCATGCCTATTTTGCAACTGGATTCCAAGCCCCTTCATGCTTCCATCCTTCATAAGATACTACCCCTTCTGCTTTCTTGGGCAGCGTCCTTCTGGGCCTTTAGTTTAATTCACTGCCAAATTTCCTTGTAAACTCCTTGGGTCATGGGAACATCAAGGAGAAACCGCAGATTATGTTTTAGATTGTCTCAACCAACACTAATCATGTAAGAAAGCAAGGGAATGGTAACTGCCCTCTCGCTCTCCTCCTTGGTCTGCTTAAACTGTGGCTGGACACCAGGGAAGGACAGGGGCTACCCCTGCCTGGTGCCAGGACAGGGACAGGAGGCAAAGCAGGGCTGGAGGAACGTAAGAGGTCTCACCTCCATCACTGTCCACGGCAGCTGGCTGGGGACACTGGGAAGACCAAGCTGCTGCTCAGAAGGCAATGAAGCAACTCATCTGCCTGATTAAAGGGAAGCAGGAACAGTTTATTTGGCACTACAGATCTATTCAACCTTTCATCTTATGTACTGACAGCTTTGACTGTCTGCTTAACATTTATCAGCTCTAAACGTTACTCGGGAAAGAAGGAAAAACTGCATCTCATCTGCTGAGTGACACCAAGACAGAAGTACTGCTGGGGAGACTGCAAACACATTTGTGTTCTCACCCTTGTCATCTGTTGAGAATGAATTAGCAATTAATTCTAATGCAAAGTGTCCAAGAAAGAGCACAATATCATTAGGCAAATAACCTGATAATAATGTTTTCTGTAATCACACAATAAAATTTAACAGATACACTTAGTCAATTACTTTTAAATAAATGTTGAATGGAGAGAGCTTTAAGCAAGTCCTTACCTAAACCCCACAAAAGTAAAATGTAGTGACAGCATCTGGGAGTGCCCTGATCTGGGGTGAAGAGAGGGCGCAAGCTTCTATGAAGAATTTCGCTATGTATATGCCAAGCACAGAAGCATGTAAAACCCTGTGGCCTAAAAAAACAAAAACACACTGCAATGGATATCTAATGAAAGCCTAGTTACAAGCGTGTCCCAAATTTATTTACTAGACATAAAAATTGTTTGCTGTTATAAATAAAATCACTGATTCACACAGTGAACTCCCCCACAGCCGGCTTGTTAATTTGTGGAAGTATTATCAATACTTTTAAAAGTACCTGCTTCTATTTTAAATTCAGAAGCACCTGGACTGAAAAGTTCCAAATTATAGTTTTTACAGAAAATAAGTGAACTTAATTATTTCCTACTACAAGTACATGAGCGTTTTTAGACTTCAACAGAATCCCTGCCTGCTTCTCTCCTATCAGCACAGTTCGTTGCTCAAAATAACAGGAGTTTCTGCTCTGAACATTATGTCCAAAGGTGTGACGCCCTAGTGAAGCATTTAGAAGCAAAAACTGCATAGCTGTGCTCTCTCCCAATCAGTTACTGAGTCTCAGCAAGGCCTTTTGGCTCCATTTCTTCTCCCTACAGCCAAGAGGGGGACAGGGACACCACCTCTGCTCTGCCCTACAGGTCTCTCCTGCGGTCTCAGCTTCACCCAACCAGTACTGCCGAGCCCCCTCCGTTCTCCCATGCTAAAGCACTCTGGGCAGCCACAGGTTTCTAAATTGGACTCTTACAAGAAGTTCTCGCCAAGAGAAGCCTTTAAGAACAAAATGTCACAATTTCAAATCACATGAAATACCTCCAGATCACCTATTTTACTTTTCTTGACCTTGCTAAGCATGGCACGTTTAATACAAGTCACATTAGACGCCAGAGTTCTAGGTTTTGGACTTCCGATAGAGAAGGAATTCATCCTTACATTTAGTAAGTAATGTTAGTAATTTAGTAAATTGCTGAAGCATAAACACAAGGGTAACTTCCGTTGCTCATTTCTTATTCAAAAAAATGGCCTTTAAACAAAAAGACTTCATGATAGCACCTATGGTGTGTGACATTAACACTCGCAAGGCTTCGGAACCAAGAACTGAAACATCATTACAGCGTAACACAGCTGAAACAGCACTTAATTTGGTATTTTGTTTTGCTTTATCCGTTATGTTACCTGTATTTCAAAAAGTAACGGGTTGTAGCTGGTTTTCCTCTGCTCCCTCTTGATGCCTTCAGCTTTGCTGCATATTTGTCCAGCAGTATCAAACCAAATTTGTGAAATATTGGCTTGCACATGCATTTCATAAAACAGAGTCCTGTGCAGCAAGCAATGAAAAGCACAGAAGGTGCATTCTACATGTGTTCATTTATAACTCCATATTTTATACCAGGGAAAAAAGACACAGAGGCCAATTCTCAATATTGACCATGCTCTGTGGAACACTAACTCAAGTCATCTGTTCAGTTTCCCCTGTCCCCCCAGCACTCCTCAATCCTTCCAATGGTCCAGCTAACGTAGAGTAACCCTTACTATCCTCAATAGCAGACGCCCTCAACAAGACAGTGAATTTGTATGAGGAGATTCATATGAGCAGCATGTGAAATGCAGGTCTGACCTGTGCCTCCCCAACACCTATTGCTTTATGGGCCCAGTTAAAAGATTATTTCATTTTATGCCATCATAGACCTATCATCAAGCACCACTGGAATACAAAAACAGAGCCTGGAAGACAGTTATCCTTCCACAGAAGACAAAACAGAAAGCAAAAAGAAAGTCTTCAGAGTTGAAATGAGGAGCTATTGAGTTATTTTCTACATATTTGTCACAATTGCAACAAGTCCTCCCTTTTCTGCCCCTTCTCTTTGCAATCATCACACCAGTCCCAGGTACAATTTGTGATTAGTATTGCAAATCAGTAAGAATTGCTCTCCTACAAGCCGTGAGCTTTGCTTAGCTCATTATTACTGCAACTGCTAATGCCAGCTCCATTTATTCTTCTCTCAGACTGAAAGCTACTTCTGTGGATTTTTTTTTTTTAATCATTCTCAGCTTTCAGTTGTTAGTGATTTAACATAAAGATGTCCTCCAGTTTGACTGATTGAAGCCAAACTAGAGCTAGGAATGCCAGAAGATTATCCTGATCTAGACTGAACCTGGATGATGTGGATTAAGTGTAGAGAAAAATCAGACTCCCTATAGCCGGGGGGGGTCATTCCCTCAGCGTTTAGTAGCCAATTCTGCCAAAAAGTGCACAATAAAATGAAGATACAACAAATTCCCACCACTGAACTTTGAGTACTGCAATTAGTCTCATGACTGCAGGATCTGACAGTCATGTGATACCTGACCACTGCAATAAAGCTACACTTACATTGGTGAATGTACACACAGACACCCCGAAACCCATTCCTGCACTACGGGAAAGCTACGTATACATTCTTAAATGTGTGCTTTTCCTTACCTGAGCAGAAAAACTAATGGCTCAGGATTTGAGCATGCACTTTTTTCCATTCTAAATGAAGAATCATCCAACTTCACAAGTCCCCAAATAGCTCGTACCTTCATCTCAAATATTTTTACACTTTCAGAAACACACACTTCTGACAGCTATGAAAATATGCTAAGTTTGATATTCAAGGAGTCACTCTCCAATGCACAGAATTCATTTTGCACCATAGATTATTTTCTGCCACAAACACACAGAAGAAGCGATTGCGACCTTTCCTTCTACCCTTACATAATAAGCAACTTGTATGAAGAACAAACTCCTTTGGGATTTGAAAATAAGCGCAGCAAAGCTGACCTTAAAACAAAGAAACATACATACAAATAAGGAACACACAACCGGTACTGAGACTTCATCCCAACTGCAGGGTTTCATCTACATTGTATCATAAAGTGAAGTCTGTGAGCTGTCCAATATTGCCAGTCCCCAAATTCACACAAGACTCTCCAAAATTATGAAATTTTAAATACGGTTTACACTGACAAATTTAGTAGCAGCAAAACATATGCCAATTTTATCACTGAAAAAGGAATGCCGCGATGTCTGCCATTTATTCTTCATCCTCTTATATCTACTGAAGATTACTAAACACAGTCTCAGGCTGGCAAAGGAAAGTTCATCTTGAAAGGGCTGTGGATTTTGTTTTGAGGGACCTCCTTCTAAATGTTGCTCTGTTTCCTTTTGTCTCTTGAAGAGAGCTATCCCTGGTACAAAGGATGGAAAAAAAGCCAATACAACAAATTTTGGAAATAGAATTCACGTAGACATTTAAAAGCAACAGATACTACTTTAGAACTGTTTCTTTGTCCAAAAAAAAGTTTTCTTTTCAAAGTAATATTTCACTTGGCACTAAGAATTCTCTTACTCATGGTACAGTGAGTTTCTCTGCAGACAGAGGTCCTGACTTAAGTCAAAAGACACATAAATACTTCTGAAGCCCATCAGGGCACAAGAAAGGGGTGTTCCCTAATGCCACATTTGGTTAAGAATTAGCCAGAGGTCTGTACGTGTGAATTGCCATCACAGTGGTGACTTCACGTCCATTAAAGAAAAAAAAATAAATCTCAAGAGCCTCTAGGTTAATAAGTTATAATTGCTTCTTAAAGCTAGAGGCGTTTGTTAATAATTGAACTAGGCAATTTTATAGACCATGCTACAAATTACATTGAGAGACTTTCACTCATATATGTGAGAATTGGGACTTCCAGACTTCTTACACAATCCACCAGTGATACATACTTAGAGAACTGATGCGTTTTAAAATTAGGCTCCACTTCTAACAAAATAGTTTTCCCTCTCCCCAGCTGTCTAAGACTGATCCTTACGCGCTAAGTGCTGCGAGAGCATTTGAAGCAGCAGTGGGACTTGCCTAGGCAGCACTCCCAAACACAGGAAATCCCAATGTTTTATTTCTAATTGTGGGGTTTTTTGTATTTCAAATTACTGCTTTTCTGCTGTGCTGCCTCAATAACAATGCCTTTCTGTTCCCTACTGTAAAGCCTGACTAATAAATTACTGCTCACAGAAAAAGGAATGTGCTCATTCTGGCACATGGTACCAGGTTCCCAAAATGCAGACTGACTTTGAGACAAGGAGTGCCAGGTTTTGGAACTTAAATGGCATTAGCAATACGAAGAAGGTAAATTAGCTGTCATGCGCTAAAACTGAACCAGCCATTACAACAGACATCTCTAAAAAAACCTGGATCTCCTAAATGAGAAGCATAAAAGCTTATCAACACATGGTTTTAAAACTTGGGTTGGAGTGACAAGTGAAGTACAAAGGATCAAAAGAAGCACAAAACAGACAAACAAAAAAAAAAACCCCCAAACAAACAAAAAACCAACCCCACACCACAAAGAAGGGAGGAGGGAAAAAACACTGCAAAAGAACATTCTGAACATGAAAAACACATCAACTTGTACCAGCAACAGCAAAACACCCTGGAGTCATTCCCTTGTTCACAAGCTGCATTTTATCAGCAAGGGGAAAACTAAGCGCAATTGCCTTCGCGTTGTGCTTCACCTCTAAGGCTTTTCTCCTTGTCTCCCGGGGTGTTTGTAGTTATTTAGATTGCGCCACAGGTACTGACACAATCACGGGATCCCCGACAACTGTGTTTCGAGGAGTGTGTTAGAAAGGTGTAAGTGACATTAAACTTAGTTTGCTGCTGTGTACATATAGCACATTTGATCTTTCAAAAAAAGGCCATTCCCTACAAGCTTTGCATTGTTTTGTTGTAGGTGTGTTTAACCAGTTCTGTGGCACACATACAACCACCCATGAAAGGGAATGGCCAAAACCAGGGGCTGTTAAAAATCTTTTCTGTATCTTATTTGCTCCCCCTTCTTCCCCAAGAAGGACAAAGAGCGAACTACCTTGCAGCAGAGCCTGAAAATTAATCAGATGGGACTGAACAGAAGCAATTTCACAGCTGCAGACTTTTTGAAATCAAGTCAGGGGCACATTGCGTATAGCATTGGACCGAGCGCCCCTGTACTGTGCGAGGAGACAGCTGTCCTCCCAGCTACCTAGAATTCAACTGTGATTTCTACAGCTATAAAAACATGTTAATCTTCGAACTGCATCTGGAAACGAAATAGTTTAATGTGGTCCCTTTCAAAATACTGGTGGCAGCATTTTGCTAGAAGATGATACTTTCAGTTTATTTCCAACCGCAAAAGCCAAACATACCAAACCCAGAATGCAGATAATCTCAGAGTTTATCTAAGCCAGCATTACTGCTGGTGAGTGGGTCATAAAAAAAAAAAAAAAACAACCCCACCCATCCCCATTTGCAAGCAGCAATAGTCCAAAGTCAGTTCTGCTTGGGGTAGTGTCTGTCAGCAGACAGTTACTGTTGCTGTCTTTCAATGTGTAAATTTCCATCTTTTCTCTCTTGGAAAAGAGATGGAACACAGTAAGAATATAAAGTTGTCCTTGATTAATTTCTTTTTTCCTGCAAAATTGTGACTGGTCTTGCATTATAAGAGGTTACACTGCTGTAAGCTCAGTACTCGCCTGCCAGACAGATGAGTTGAAGCTGAGCTCTTTCTTCCTAAGCATATTGCCCCAAAGTCATTTCAATTTAAAATAATCCACATTAGAAAAATCTTAAACCAGCCTTAAAGAAAGGCTTTTTTTTTTTTGTTTAGGTATAACTGACAGCCATCAGAATGCTCATCCCTGTCAGATGTACTGAAAGGGGGTCTGGACTTACAACCAAGTTACTGTGGTTCATCGTGTTAGTGCAGGTTGGCAGAGCTGTGGTAATCAATCATCTTCACACCCAGCCCACAGCTATTACAGGGTATTAAGCCCCACCTTGAACAGCAGAGGAATTTCAGGCCAGACAGTCTAAAATAAATTGCTTTATTTTGGATTTGCTGTAGTCACACAGTTATCTTTGCTCTTGACACATTGGGACCTGCTAAGCTGTCATAACTGGATTGCAGTTCTCAGCCCTACAGCTTTCAAGGAAGTCACTTTGTGTGGCTTAACTCCAGATTTTTCAAACTGTGGCCCCATTTTAACATTTTTAATCTTTACTTTTTATGTAACCCATCTGAAGACAAAATGCTAAATTATTCCACAGTTACTGCTGACACAAAAGAAAGTCCCGCTACATCCGCCCGCCCAGCCAGTTTATAGAGGACACGATTTGGCCGGCCTCAATGCAGCCAAACCAAGACTTACCCGCTCGGGGCTCTATCGTCTTGTTGGAACCCATGTCCATAAACACAAAACGGCCACCACCAAAATCTTCAGTGTAGTCAGAGAGATAGAGCAGTGATGTATAGTCAAAAGAGCCGTAAGTTACCTACGAGTAAGACATTACCAAAAATTACCAATTCCTACTCTCATCTCTGCAGAGTACAAATAATTAAGCAAGTGAATCTAATGGGTTTTTCTAATTTTCCAGTTCTCATGTATTTAATAAAGGGGTCTCTGAAAGCTGAGAACATTCCTTTCTAGAAGTGATATATGCTTATTAGGCTATTGTATTATGTTTACATACAGTACATACAAGACTAGCATGTTACATTTATTATTAGTTTCCGTAATTAAAGCAGCGCTCTGATTGATTTCTGTCATCATAAGTCTACTAACCAGCTAGCAAAACCCAACATAGCATCAGAATTTACACTTCTGCATTGTATCACAAATATAGAACGGCTTAGATCTATTTACACTATTTCAAAATAAAATTTCACCATAAGGTTAATGAGACCCAAGAACAGTCTTTGACTAATTAATTCCATCCATTACCTAGTCATGGCTATAGGTTTCTGGAAACCTCACCTTTTACTCTTTCACCACCTACCATGCAGCAGCTTCATAGTAAAGGTGAATCAGATCTTCGAAGTAACACATTTGTTGTAGGAACTTCTACTCTTTTCCATGCGGGTTTTGTTTAAAAACCTTCAAGTGTGACTTTCAAAGTCTCTGCTTCTTCTCAGCCTACAGACCAAATGCCCCATTTTAAAGTATGTGATTTTCCTTCCGTTTAAAGTATTATATTTGCCCGATACATATGTTGAAGATGGAGAAAAGAAATACTATATATTAATGCTCAGAGTGAAACTATCTAAATATTAACCCTGAGTTTAGCTGATTCTGAAAATACTTGCTTTTCATATCTACATGTCGCCAACATCTAAAAATATACTTAATATCGATGGCTGTATCATCCTGTTTCTTTACAGTATATCACAACTCAATCAAGTTCTGCATTTCACCGCCGACCAGTGAAATGTGCAGCACAGTAGTACTGCAGAAATACAGTGCAGAGTGTTTTGACTGACCTGCTGACTGTTAGAGGTAGGTGCTACTTCCAAACTTAGAAGTTTTCTAAATATTTTCAGTTCTGTTTTAAGTTACATTCATTAGTGCCAGTTAAATTTTGGCTCAACAGCAGCTGTACATATTATTCTGTAAGGGCAATGACTAAAGAGAACACAGCAGCAGATGGAATAGGAAGACATTTTCATTCTTACTCATTTTATTATTTTGACCATAAGGGTTTAAAGGAAAAAAGCCAAATCTGGTGATGCGCTGCACTACACAGTCCAAATCACTAGAATGAGAGAAATGTTGTGGCGATCCCCTTCTCTTCATATTTACCCAAACCTTAGTAGCAATACAAGGCAATAAATGGGAATTAATGAGCACATGGTACTGCAGCACCTCAACACAGCCACTCTGCAGCCCTCCTATCAGCTTTGCAAAGCTGTTTGCACCTTCATTTGATAATAAAACTTCCAGTCAGTTTAAGGAAGTCTGCTGACCAGTGAAGGTATTCACATAGTGAAGTTTGTTCAACTCATACTTGCAAGTCACACGCATTAGAACTGTTTTCATGAGTGCAGCAGCGGTGCGGCAACCTTTGCTCCATCAGTGCACCCTCCGTCCTCTCCAAGGCTGCTTTACCAATTCTGAACTTCCGAGAGCTGACTACAAACCATTTTAGCCTAACCAAACACATCCGATCTCTATAGATGACTAATTTGGTGAACCAAGTATGCAATGGAAAATGGCTTTTCTGTTCCTCTTCCTGTTCATTGCTAACTCTCAGAAGGCAGCCAGGCCTGAGAAATGTAACACTATGAAAAGGAGGCATTAAATTATACTCAGTTATTTAAAATGCTAGAAGTACCCCGCATGTGTAGCAAATCTATTTGTTACCCTGGCAATGATTTCCAACACCAGAAAGGTTAATAACTGAACCAGAAGTTCAAACTGTGGGAGAAAAGCTGTCATGAAAACCAGGTGACAAGCCCTGCAGGCACACCGCAGTAAATCAAGTTTCTATAGCTCCTTATGAACAATTCAATAGAAAAAAAAGCAGCATTTCCACTCAGCCTGATACTTCATACAGTTAGTGTGCTCTTTTTGAGCGCCCTTTACCCAAATAAGTCAAACACAGCTAGTATTTAATAGTAGAGGCTCATAATGGTATTTATATGATATTTCTTTAAAGGCTATTATTAAAATGCCACTAATTGTCAGAACGAGCCAGCCACACTTTGCTGTATGGCACCCTTGGGTTTGAGGGACACATGTTTATATTCCTACAACTGTTTAGTTGCATATGTAATAAGCCTGTGGTTACTAAGAAAGGTATGTAGGACAGCATCCTCTGCTTTCCACTGCAGAAAAAGACACAAACATGTTCGCTTTCCAGTCAGCACAGGTCTAGCATGGTATCTTGTAGAAATAGAGTCAAAACTGTTCTTTTCCTATAAGCTTCTACCTATCTCTTTGTACAGATAATGACAAAAATAGCCTTGATAGATACTTCCAGTATTCTAGATATTGGTAGTATCTATTTAGTAGACAACGTAAGACACCAAATAGCACACCTCCGAATTACAAGGAGCTTTAGGCGAGCCAAGGTAACACATTTGAGCAAACACAAGAATGAACTTCCTTGAATTTCAAAGATGATGCTGTCCTAGGGCAGAAGTAAGGTCTTTTGATGTATTTCATTAAATGTCTAACAACATGAGGGGAAGAAAAAAAAAAGTGAGAAGTCTGCTACAACAGATAGCAGCAGCTATTCGTGATAACCTCGACAGGCAGAGGAGAGGGCTGCTAGAAGGGTTAGGGAGATGGAGAGCATATCACAGGGAAGGAGACTTGAACTTGGCTTGTTCAGCTTAAAGAAAGGGGTATGATTGCTACCCATAAATACACAGGGATGGGACAATGGGGGAAAAATTAGCTATAAACTGATCATGAACAAGTTTAGGCTAAAAAAAAAAAATCAAGGAAATTTGCACTGGAATAGCTCCTATAGAAGAAATTCAAAGAAAAAAAAAACCAAAATTGATCTTATGGCAGAGCCTGACAATTCTGTGAAGGACAACAGGATCCTCGTCCAGACAGGGACTGCAGAAATCTTCAAGTCCTGCATCACTTCTATTAGAGAACGTTATAAGACTATACTGCTGTCAGAGTTGAGCGTGCTACAGCAATTCCATTATAAATCAGACACTTGAAAGGCTCAGTTCCAAACAAATTCCATGCAAGATGAAACTCCACATCTTAAGCCAACACTCTTTGTTTGATTTAGATGCTTATAAATTCAACAAGATTAAATGAGTCATTTGGGTGATTTCAGGGTTTCCATTCCTATGTAATAAAAACCAAATAAATTTTAAGGAAAAAAAACTAAGCCTCAGGCAGACACAATAGATCTGTGCTACTCCATTATGCAGTTAAACTATTCCAAACCAAGGATATCCAGATTGAAAAATGTAATTGCAATAGACTGGGCAATATAGAAAAAAAGGCAAGAGAGGTATTCATGTGCTCCATGAAGCCTACATCTTTGAACCAACAGAGCCAGGCTTTGAAAAAAAAAAAAAAAGTGTCAGGTTAATTTTTCAAAGGCTTGATTTTTACCTTTTTTTTTTTTTTTGGAAAGAGCCAGAGGAAAAAAAAATCCTGAAGTCTTCTAGGAACAACCTTCACCATTTAATTATTATGCAGAAATACATGAAGTGATTTGTCCTATTCCAAGAGGAAGTCATAAATAATGCTACAACACAGAAGCATCCAAACTGGAAAAATTTTAACATGTGGGTTTTATTGGCCTTTCTTCAACTCCCTGGTCTTCACACTTAATTTGGAGGCCACATAAGAACAGTACTGCTCTTACCTGAGAAGTATTTCCTACCTCAAATCAATAGCAACGCATTTTTTCCCTGCTTTCAACAGCAGTCTGGAAGTAGTAAGTGAAACTTACTTTGTTGGAGAAACTAAAATACAAGACAGGCTGAGTGCACTGAAGACAGCCTGTGAAGCTACACAACTTGTCTATCCCATTTAGCCTTCTCAGAAATATTTTCTGACCTACTGATCTTCTATTTGAATTCAGCCTGCTGCATAGCCTGATCAACTATAAATACTTTTTTACCTCTTTCTAAAAACGTTAACAATATACCTACAGATATACATCATGTACACCTACAGTAGACTAGAATTATATGCAGACATATTCTACACATACCGTAACTTTTTCTGTAAGCCATGATCTGGCAAACACGTATGCGAATGCTACATCCACCGATAGCTCTGTTCCAATTGGGGAAAATACCAGACCTTTTGACACACAAACACAAGTTAGAGAGGAGAGAGGAATTAGAGGCTTGTTTGTGCAGCGAGGAAAGGATTCAGATTAATCCTTGATGCCAATTCAAGTGAGGAATGTACCAGAAGCAAAGGCAGCCAGTGTCCAGTACTGGTGATACATGATGATGTAATTTGGACTTTCACAATGACATGAAGTGAACAGGATCAAGGATGTATTTCTACCAGACCAGGCATCACTAGCCTGGTTCCAACTCTGAATTTTCAAACAGGTAATGCAAACTGCTATCATTTAAACCCCAGAAGTAACTGTACTATCTGGCAACAGCTGAAGTTCTTTATCCCAGAGAAGGGAGGAACCACTGAGCTGGGGCAGCCTCCACACAAATGATCCCAGCCCATAGTGGCTTCTCCATCTCTCTTCAACACCCTCTGTGCTGGCCACAGCATTTGCTCCACGTGAAGACCGAAGAGTGAGAAATGGACCTCCAAGTCACGAGCTCAAGAAGCACTTAGAAGTCTGCTCTCAGTCTCTATTCCGCAGCAGCCACAAAGCCCCTTCACTGTGGCTGGGGGCCATGGAAGTTCTGTTCCCTTGTGCTCCCCCAAAAAAATGAGAGGGAATTGATCCACACAAGGCTCCCAGCTCAGCATGCAATGTTGCCATCACGATGGCACAGACAGTGGCCCAACTCTGGCATACTCACATGCAACCCTTACTGCGAGAACACTCTTGAACGAGAATGTAAATAACCACATTAAAATATTCAAACCTGAAACATGAGTTTAAGGCACAAAGAGCACTTCAATGGTCTGGATGCTTCAGCTTTCTCAAGACAGACACCTTGCTGCAGAAGTCGGCTGCTACAGAAGTAGAAGATGTTCAAGCTACTTACATAAACAGGTCAAGCTACAGTTTTAACTCCCAGTGTGATGTAAACAATACTTCTCTCAAAAAACCCCTTGAAATTTAGCAGAAGTCACACTTTCATATTTTACAGCAGGTACGCTTTTTGGGGCGGGGGGGGGGGGGTTCTACATGATTACAAACAAGGTGTTTGGTAACTGCCCCAACTGGGATAATTATCTCTTTACTGCTGTCATAAATCAGACTACCCAATTACTCAGTACAGAAACTATTAAGGTTTAGGTTATGCACAGCAAGTTTAAGAGACCACATTTTGTGTTTGTTTTGGGATTTTTTGAAGCTGGGGATGGGTTAGAAAAAGCCAAGGCTTTTGATGGATCTGCTCCCTGAACAGACAGCCTGTGAGGTAAACAAAATGTGGACAAAACAGATGGATAAAAACAGCAAAACATCTAGCCTGCTGTCCATCATGTACAGGCAATGTCAGGATGCTATAACAGAGAAGCAGCTTCTACAAAGGAAACAAGCAAATCTGTTTCCATGAAGATAATCTTTAAATGACAAAACTTTTACATTATAGGAGAAATTTAGGTAGAAACACTTAATTGTAAGGTTATCCAAGCGCCTTATTCATTTACCAAGCAATGCACGTGCAGAAAATACTAGAGAATATTGGCAAGCCTAATGCTTGTGCAGACACAAGTCTCATTATAGTAATAAATCAGTCTGAAATTCTAAAATACACTTTTTTGGGCTGAAAGAAAAGAGTTGAGAAAATAGCCATCAGCTATTGAAATTTACTGCTTTGTTTTCCCTTGTGACAGTCAGGTTCAGTTCTCTAATACGTTCCTTGTAGTGTTTTCACACTTTCAATTTATTGCACTTCACACAACCAGAATCACTTAGTTTATTTGGCATCTCTTGGAAATGAGCACAACATGTGATGGAATTCTTATTAATCCCACCCAGCACAATTTGGTCCCTACAACCAGTTCCTACCAGCACTAGTCAGAATAATCTGCACCTCAAAACGACCTTTGGTCCTAAGTCCACTCCTATTCAATGGTTACATCACAGCTTTTTAAACAAGAAGCATCCAAAAGCTGGTCTTGTCTTTGCGACTGCAAATTCCACCCTGCGTTACTTTCTTCTTTCAGACAGCAGCTGTATCAGTGATCACCGTCACCACGCTTTCTAAATTTCAGCTGCTTCTGCCTACACGACAAGAAATGTTATGAGCAACAACAGACACTGTACTTCCCTCAGACTGACTTTTTTTTCAGGAAATATTTTCAAGGCAAGGAATATTTTTCCATTTGATTTTTTCATCTTAGGTGTTTCAGGTCAGACTTCAAGGTACACTGCCCACAGACAGACTCTAGCACTGAGGCATAACTGATTTTGATGGAGTAAGTTTTCTTTGGTTCTGTCTCAGGTGATCCCTGACCCTACAGTGACTCTGATTTTTTTCAGTACTGAAGACATGAAATGTGGGTATTCTGGTGTAGAGTTTTTTGCTTGTTTGGGTTGGTTTTGTTTGGGTTACGTTTTTTTCTCTTTCTATTTGATTCTTCCATTGTTAGTTTGCATTCTGCTGTGCTGCACAGAACCTTTGAACTCAGTTAAATTCAGAAATAAACTCAATACCAATCCCAAATCATTTAAGTCCATTGAGAAATGCAAAGTATTAAGCTATGAACCTACAGGTAGAAGACTATGCAGTTAGAAGAAAGTCACAATACTTCCATTCTAAAAACAACAAAACATTGAATTATTTAAGAGGTTACCATATCCCCATTAAAGAACATGCAGTAAAAGCGCCTCAGTTCACATATAAATGAAATATAAGTTGTGATGCATTTATGAAGAGGCTCAGATCAACTACCAGACTACTTTGAAATAGCTCCTGCGAGACCCAGCTGAAAGAGCAACACCCTAACTGGAAATGCAGTTTTGATGAAACAAACACTTTGTAGGTGCAGGTTAATTTAATCAGTGTTTCTGTCAAAAGAGATTCCTGAGTAGTCACTCACAAATTTTATTAATTCTAGTAGAATTACAGTAGGGAAAATAAAATAGAGGAATGTAGCAGCCTATGTTTCTAAAACTCACTTATCCTTTTCCATTACGTTCATCCCCCAAAGGATTTTTTTTTTTTAAACAAGCATCAGTTTCCAAACATGTTTGACCAATTGTTTAATGTAAAATGGCTTCAAAATGATCTAATACTAACAGAAACATTTGCATCCCATCTCAGCCTCCTACTTACTTTGTCAACGTGTGGGTGCCAGTATTCATCGTGTGTTGTCTTAGCTTCTGTGTTGTTTATCCTCGAGAAGAATGTTGGCTTAGTCAGGTACATGGAAGCAGAGCTGATACCAAATGCCTGAGCGATCCTTTGTTGAATTCTCTGTCTCACATCACTGCAAAGAACACAACAACATGCCGAGTGACACACCTCTCCCGCTTCTTCCATAGGCTCCTTCATTCACTGGTGTTGCTTCTTTAGAGATAAGCTTTTTCCTCAGCTGATCAATTCTGCGGAACATATACCCATAGTTTCTCTCTTATTTTGCCCTAAATAAAGGAGATCTACTACATCAAAAAGAGAGACCCCTCCCAGTGTTTTGGGTTGGGGTTTGTTGTGGGTTTTTGTTTCATTTTGGTGGTTTGGTTTTTGTTTGTTTTTTTTAAGTCTCAGAATATCAAGAAAAATAAACTATGTCTCCTGTGTCCTAGGTTTTAAAATTGCTTTGTTAAGCGTCCATTTTCCTGAAGAATTCCATGGATATCCCACTGTTTATAACTACTGAAGAGATTAAAGTCTTTCACACCTGTGTTTTTACTCCAAAGCCAATAACTAGAAAGTTGTAGCTTCATAATAAAGGGTTGCCTCTGAAGAGCCTTCAGCTATTTTTACATCATGAAGTCCCTGGCACTATGAAACGCAGGGTTCTCAGTCAACATATGTATCGGTACTATAACCAGATTTTCCTTAAAAATGAATGCAAGATGCCTTTCCCAACTATTTTCAAAGATTCAACCAAACTTTTTCTACCTTGGCTATTCCTGTGTTTCTTGGGAGACAGGAAGAAAAGAACAGGATATTTTTTCTTTAAGGCTATGAAAATAGAAGACTAATTATCACCCATGTGTTACTATAGAGAACTGTTTATACAGCAGCATCCATCTTTCTTGACAAATATCACTGCGTACAGGGTTAGAACAGGGCCATCGACAACTACCAGCCTTAGTTCAGTCAACGGCACTTTTAAAGAGAACTGTGATTAATGAGGAACACCACCAGCAAATCCCACCAGTAAACACATACAGCTAGTATGAGCTAGCATTTAACTTCGAAGGAATTTAAAAAACAGCAAAGAAAGCAATAACACAAAGAGATTAAATGAAAACATTGGCTTTTTTTTTTTTAAGATGTAATCCTCCATGCTTGAAATCTTTATATTGTTTTCTCCCAATTTTAACACATTCTTAGCTATTGTATTAGTCTTCCTTTTCTTCCTTCCTATGTGCTTCAAAAAGCAGCACACAAACAAGCTAGTGAGTAAACACACTTCTGAAGTTGTGCTTGGAATACAATTAGTAGTTCTGCATCAGACATTTTTCCACTGGGTAGTACTGAACTTCAGCATAATTTTCAAGAAAGATTTCCCCCCAAGTATTTCTCTAGGGAACTCATACAGTGACAAAAAAAAAAAAAAAAAGAAGTGACAGAACTAAAACCAGACCTACAGTGTTAGGCTGTTAGTCACCTCTTAAAAAACTATTTCCACAAGTACTAAAAGAATCCTAAATGTTCGTTCTGTTCACATCTTGTCCCTCACCAAAAATTAAAAGAAACTCCACACACACAAATTTGATTTTTTAACCTAACTTTACATTTTTAGGGGTCTAAGCTTTAGGAGTCAATTCAAACTATTTTATATGTGAAATATCAAAACCATTAAATGAATTCAGAGCTGAGATCTTCAGGTATTAATATGGCTGCATGAACCAAGGTTTCAAGTTGAGAGCTACATAGCGGTAGAGTTCGTAAAGCTGCCATCAGGAAAGGATCTACAGGTCCTTCCTCTCACACCAGTGGGAGCCTGACCTTTCTGTCTGTTTTCTTTCCAAGAAAGAGGACTTCAGCAGAGGCTGCCTTACACATAATGCTTTTTGGGAAGTGTAATTACTCATTTCACTTCATGATGAAATGAGGGCAGCTGGCACTGAACAACCCAACACAAGAATTAATAGCCTAACCCACAAATACTAAAGCAGAATATTCCCTGGCTCTGACACCGGGCAGCCACTTGCAGCAGCCAGCTGCACTAGATCTGCTTCAAAGTAGTTACACCACAGTCTTGACATAACTTTAAGTCTCCAGTAGTTGTATTGCTCTTTAAGCAGTACTGCTTCCTCTTTCAGGCCAATTCCTTTTCTACTTTTAAAAGCTTTCTATTAAGATTTGCTGTCTGGTGTTTATAATGCTCCGTTAAAGTTTCACTCCTCTTTAAGACTTACATGCAGTGGCTTTGGGCAAGCCCGCCTGTTTGGCGAACCACGTAGGAACAAAGCTCTACTCAACTCTTCCTGATAGACAAAAAACACAACCAAAAGTCTACCCAGTTTGGACCGGCCAGTGAGTTGTCAAAAGAAGAGGACAATAAACTTGGTTTAAGTATGCTGCAGAGAGAAAATAAGCCTATTTTTCAGAAGATAAGTTTGTTTTTTCCTGTTTATAAATCAAGTAGGCAGGGGAAGCAGTGAATAGGAAGACAGAGTAATGAAGCAGCTGAGGTCGAAACGTGTCACTTTAGGTGCTATCCTGGCGTCATGGAAGCAGCTGCCTTCAGCTGACCCAGGCAGCCGGCTTTTGGGTGTATAAGCATACTGCTGGCCTCTTGTTTCCCTGGATGCTATTGGCTGCAAGTATACCTTTTAAACACAGTAGCTTCTTCAAGTGCATGAGGTGACAAGAGGTGACAACCTTGCATTTCTTCAGTTGACTTGCGTGCTCCTGCCTTTTGCTTCCCTATGAGCTGTCATCCTACATATCACAGCCTCCCTCAAAGACTTAATCAAGGCAATCACGGCATATGTAGCAGCCTAACATGAATTTTACACACATAATACTTTGCTGTTCAACAAAACAAACGTTAAGCTATTAAGAAGCTCCACTGATTGTGATGTCTTTGAGTAGGCTTCAGAAAACAGGTATTTATCCTTTGCATTTACAGCTGTGCTAACACATACAGACACACCATGTTATCACGTGTCCAGGGAGCAAGTTTATAGCAACAGCCTTCCTTCAGGAAGGACATCAGCAGGCAAAACAATACTGACTATTCACGTCACAGCTCGATGAACAAGAGGGGTTAACTGGCCTATAATAAAAAGTTGAAAACAACAAAGCAAAAGTAACTTTGCTTGATGTGCAAGGCTGCAAAGTCAAAAAGAAGTTAAGTCTCAGGGGGAGAGGACGCTTAATCTCCTAGTTTGCCTTTGGTGCTCTCTTAAACCTATTTGTAAGAGCTGGGGAACGATCAAATTATTTTTTTAGGGCCTAATCCAGAACACGCTGAAGTCAGTAGGAAGTCATTTAATAACTTCAATGGACTCCAAATCTAACATGGAAAAAACAAGCAAAGTAACCCAAACTCATGTACTGGTCTGGAAACAAGACCCCTCTCCAGCAAGCTTTGCTCATAAGAAAAGCCCTTCACAGGATGACCTTTCTAAAGAGAAGTGGCAGGGACAGAAAGGAAATATTCAAGAATGGAATTTTTTGCTTCCCCATTGTACACACGTGACAAAAAAAATACATGTAAAATCGGGTATTCCCAAAAGTTCTGGCTTGAATTTAAGAGGTACAACAGAAACCTACGTAGCATACGATGGAGCAAAGAAAGGGAGGCTGAGGTGGCCTGTCAATTTCTTTACATCTCATGGATGTTCTTAAATTTTTAAGCATGAAATAATATCCTGATAGACTGTCATCTGATACACCTCCAACAAATGCCCAAGCAGTTTATATATTAAATACAAACTATTAACTGGAAAAAGTGTGCCTACAAATATGCACAACATCTATTGCACTGTAATGCAGTGCAATAAATAACCCCATTATAGAGAATCAACAAGAAAAACGGCACATCAGTCATGAATAAACTGCAGATTTCCACCACTGTTTGAATGAATAACCCATATGGGAAAGATTTGCTGGAAATAAGCTCCAAAGAGCCATACCTTTGAGTGCCTAAATGCTTTTTCTTACTTGAGTATGTACTATACTGCTCAAAAGTTTCAGAAACTCCAGGAAATTCCTAGTCGATTCAGCACATAGATATTATTTCTACACATAGAGAGTGTTGTATACCTACTTTCTAATAATGTGGCATCAGTCAAGTCAATTATGTCGGCACTATAACCTAGAGAAGAAAATGTAAAACATGCAAGGGAAGACTTGTTTCACAATGCACGTGAATGAACTGCAGCCACTCACATATGACAAAGGGAGAAGTCCTGGTTGTTAAAATACGTTTGAGAAAGCCACATAAAGTATAAAAACTTAATGCTTAATGTAGGGGCTGGGGGAGAATTAAGGTGCAGAACACTGATCTTATTAGAAAACCCTGTCATTAGTTAAAATAGTGCAATGCAATGTGTAAAAGTGTGTGAAAAACATGCATTTACAAGTTTGGTGCCAAAAGCAAAGATAACCACGTGCTGCAGGAAGTATGTTTTGCAGAGTGCTTTGCAATAATCCTGGCTGCCCTTCGTTCCACATTGTCACATTTCCCCCACTGCAGGAGTCACCAACAGGTTGATAAACTTGTCAGTGCAAACATGAACTCTGTTTTGAACTCCATAAGGTATCTCATGATCCTTTTTGCGACAGAAAATTAAACATTATACATGGGAACCAAATGTTTACCTTGCATTAAGAGCGAAGGAGGGACTTCTTTTAGAGAGCAAAGTGTTCCATAGAATCCTATAGAGCACATACCTGAACATGTGCATCTGTGTACTTCAGCTCATTCTGTGCCCAGTGTATGCCAAATACAGCACATAGCTGTTTTCAAAATGGTATAAAGTCACTTTTTAGCCTATAAAAACTCTTCCATACGGCTGGTTTCCACTGACTTGGCCATTTCAACAGTTATCAATATCATGACTGCAAGTTTTTCTTTCCCTTCCCTGCTATTCCAGATGCAGTCTATACAGACAATTGGTAAAATACCTAAACACGTTGTACTTCGTGTGTAAATCCCATGACAAGATAAGCCAAATTTCAGCTTAGAAGGTACTATCAAGGAAGGAATGAATGAGCCCAGAAATCCTGGCTACTTTGGATCTAGTACAGTAAGAGCCACGTTGTTCTCTCAGCCACTTCTGATACGCACCCAGAAGCGGCGGAACCCTCTCCCCCCTTCTTGATCCTGGCCCACCGATTTTTCATACTTTTTCCTCCGTGTCCCCCATATATCAAAAACTGTTGGGACAGCTCTGGTGCGCTATAGCTACAAAGAAAATATTTCTTTATGCTGGAGAATGTAAGCATTAATTTTCATAAACAAAGCAACTATTCTATCATTCATACTGCTTAGGGTGTACCCTGGCTCCAATCAGATGCCCTAAACAGAGCTCTGCTATGGCAATAAATATGTGAGTACAGCACCCAGTCAACAATATAAGTAACAAATGGATCCCTCCCAGAATTTGTCAGCAGCAGAACTTGTACATTTGCACTGAACCACCGCATAATATCAAAATGCACAGGCCAGACACAGGGAAAGGCAGAACAGAACTCCCTGAAAAGAGCGTATCATCGCCTTCAAAAGCAGCTACTGAAATCTATTCTGGAGTCAGGGTGATGAGGAAGGGAAAAAAGCCAATGAAGCAGCTAGAAGTCTAAGGAACATACAACTTAAGAGAAAGGCTGTTCACGAGATTGGAAAGTTGCTTAATGTATCAGCAGCAGCGTAAAGGACTGAGTAAAAGAACTAAAAGTGCCACAGAAAAGTTTCTGTAAGGTACAAACTCTGCCAAACCAGCAAAAAAAATGCGCTGTTAGGAGTCACTTGAAAAGTGTGATTCAAGTGTGGTGACAGGAACACTCAAAGCTTTGCAAAACTACACAACTTGTCTAGCCCACTTGTCAGCATCTCCGCACTGTTCCAGTGAAAAGCACCAACGGCAGGAGAAGCAGACACAGCAACGCTCCTCGACAGCCAGAAAGTTTTAAGAGAAGTCACACATGCAGAACAAATAAAGGGAGAAAGCAAACTATCAGCTCTTCCTCAGCTCTGTCTCTACCTTAGTAAGTTGTAAGACTTTTGGAATAAATCTTTGATAGTGCCATTTTCTGCTGAAGTCACAACCCTTAAACCAAGCATCCAGATTTAAAGGTCTCTCTTCCAGATAAAGATGCATCTATTATGCGAAAGAAGAGGAATTGCTGTAATACGCTTGGCAGATGGTGGTTAAAGCATCAGCCTAGAAACCATAATTGATTCTGAAGCAACATAATTTTGACAAAGACAGTTGAGGAAGCAGCCTCCCAGCTCAGAACGCCTACTCAGATTTGTTATTGTTGCAATCAGTAATACTTAGACATGACTTACGTTTAGTTATTTCTCTCAAGAGTGTATTTTTAAACTGACCCTGGTAGGTAAGTGAAAGTAATGAAGATAAATGCTCCCAAGAACAGCATAAAATCATTCATTAAGGACAAAATGTACTACAGCCCGTGTTAAAGCACTGCCATTAATATGAACAGAAGTACTTAATAATATATCTGGTATTAGATTTTATATCCAGCAGACTGAAACATCCTCTATTATTGGCCTGAAATACCAATGGAATATTGATACTGCCTAGCAGCTGTCTCATCTTACACTGTAAGGATCAGAAATTAATAAGACTTATTGAAAAAATGAATGTTTCTGTTCATGTGAAAGAAATATTCTTTAGTAAGACACTCCCTCCATACACTCATGTTATTTCTTCAGATTTTTTGACCTTCTACAGAATGGAAGGCAAAACAGACTATTTTCAAAATATTCTCTACCTTGGTGATGCAGAAACTATGTACTTTCTTTATAGAGTCAAAGTTCAATAATAATCAAGGAAGTGTCCCATTTTCATGATTTTGGGGACAGAATTAAACACACTTTGAAGAAGTTCATCTATAAAGACAAGAGTATCTAAAAATAATTGTTGAACACAAGTATTTTAAGACAAATAAAATTACTATACTAATAAACTTATTTGGCTACTTAATATTACTTCCACCACTAGAGGGAGGTCATATTCCTTCACAAAGGCAAGAAAAAAAAAGACAAAAAGAGTTAAAATGTTCAAGCCAGGTACATTTTAAATTATGAGAAAGCAACCGAAATGCATAACTAAAAATTTATTGTGTCTAGTCAACAAAGAATGCTTGTTCCCAAACTTTGACCACACACCCTCACAGACACATGGAACTCATTACGTTTGTTGTCTTCGTTAAGTATATGAGCAGGTCTACAGGAAAGCTAAAAGCATCAGATGCCAAAGCTATTACATTATAGCGCTATTTCATATTCTGGCTTCTTAGGGGGAAAGTATGCTCTGCTTCTCCAGCCAGAACATTAGTAATTTGAAGTCATTCCACTTCCTGCGTTACCATTTTTAATGTTTTGCTACGCTTCACCCAAAAAAATCCAAGGTCCTAATGTAATAATAGCATAGGATTGTCTTTATCATCTAAATCAACACCTCTTGGATAAGATGTGTGAAACAGGAGTTAGCACTAAAGGATTTTACATCCCAGCTATAATGTTCCAGCAAATAACCACAGGATTCAGATGAAGCAGCTCTCCTCGCTTGCAGGGCTGGCACCAACCCCTTCCGCAGAAAGGGAAGGGGGTGCTGCTACCATCTTTCTGTTACATTTACCCTATCAATGCTGTCCTGACATCGGCACTGCAGCTAAGTTTAAAGCAGGAGATGTTATTTACCAGGCAGTCAACAAAAAGGTCTTTTCACTTATTTTCCTCAAGGCATCTTCATTCTCAGAGATTACTTTTTTGAGCTGCAAATTCTATTGTGTGTCTGAATCCAAAGGACAATTTTCTCCCAACCTGCACTCTACAAAAAAAACCCATAAAGTTATGTTTTGTGATTCATTCAGCAATTATTGAAAATCTTTACCGATATAATGCAAAATCCTCTTCTGTGAAGATGTCTTGAATTTTGTCCCCAAAGTACCTGAAAAATTAAATAACATTTTGAAAGAGGAGTTGCTGAATCAGACTGCCATCTGCACTGTACCCACAATCAATAAATGAAAACACAATACAAAAATCCTACAAATGCTTTTGAGCATGTTGTTCTCAAAGCATTGCTCAAAGATTGAATGTTAAAAAGATTAAAGAATGAAGATGCAGCAACTAATAATGGAATTCCCCAGGCACAAAGAGTCCCCTCCCGCATCATGAAATAACCACAGGGATTGAAGTTTAAGAGTTCCGACTACTTGATTTCTTCTACTGCTGACAAACTAGACTGTAACCATGAAAAAAATACTATTATTTACTGGTGTAAGAAGAAGTCTGAAGAGAAAGGTAATGGTAGCTTTCAAAGAGCCCAGTTCAACAAAAGATCAGTTTTCATGCCACAAGTTTTTTTAACTGGTCATGGAAACTGCGGTGAACTAACCAACCCCTACAGTTTGTCATTACTAACTCCAGCCCACAGGGCTTGAAAAATTTGAAAAGGCAATGAGCACTCAAGTGTAGGGTGACCAGAGAGGCAGCAAGCCACAGTTCAATTTTACCTGTACAGATTAACA
Source organism: Ibidorhyncha struthersii (assembly GCA_013398815.1). Classification (NCBI taxonomy): domain Eukaryota; kingdom Metazoa; phylum Chordata; class Aves; order Charadriiformes; family Charadriidae; genus Ibidorhyncha; species Ibidorhyncha struthersii. The sequence goes on along the minus strand of VZSZ01011521.1, from coordinate 203,403 downwards.
AAATGCTTCCCCAATGAAAGAGCTCCAGAGTGCAAGTCCAAAATTGATGCCTGGGAAAAGAAACAAAAAAGTAGAAAAAAAAAAGAGCATGAAAAGGTTTTATCATTATTTAACTATGACCTTTAATAACTGTCCCAAGTTGGCTCTCACTTTCCACAGCCTCCCGAGTGAAAATATTAGTTTCTAACATTTGGGTTCACAATACTAACACTTACTTTACAACTACAGACCTCCCTCAGTTTGCTATATAGATGCACAGAAGATTAAGGTACTACGAATGAAGCACAGGACTGCTATTCCCAAGATTCAAATCTGACAGAGAATTGCCAGAGTCCTCCTCCATGGGCTAGGGGTAAGACACTGTGTACCTGGATCCCTTCTTGAAGACATTTCCCTTCCACACACAGATGACTCATTTTCCAATATTTGTGGAGCGCTCAAATAGCAGCACTAATATTTATCTTGCCCAACATTTGTTATTAAAACTTCTCCTTCACTGTGAGTTCCTGTATACTTCTCATATTTAATATGGCTATAAAAGTCTGCTTAAAAGAACAATTATAATTCTAAGGCTTACTAGAGCCAAAATTTCTTTTCCCCAATTTCTAAACCACTGTAAAAGAAAGCCAGAGTAAAAAAGTTTTTACATATGAAAATTCAATCCATTTCTTCATGATTCACGCCAAATACTTCTGCTGAGCTCCAGACCAAGCTAAAAAGATTAGCATTCAGATTTGCCAGGAGGGAGAGCTACATCTCAGGACTCTAAATTATTTCTCTAAATTGAGTAAAGTACACTTTTGTATGCCCCCTCTGTCCACAAAATACATGTTTGTTTTGCAGTTAAACAGTATTCCAAAATATGACAGCTTAGTAGCAGTCTTTTTTTTTTATACTGGAAATACCAAGTAGCAACAGTTAGTTAACCTGACCGCACCAAAGTAATGACATCTTCGATATGCAATATCTGGGCAAAAGCCTTCATCTTGAAATTTGGCATTTCTTGATGCACCACATACCATTCACATTATTCTAACAAAATCCAAACAACAATAATACCACTGGGTGAGCTGCCTGGAAAGAACGATAACTTCCACCTTACCAGCAACAAGAATTTCTGGGCATGGCTGGAACAGCACTGTTTGAGGCCACCGCGTACCTTTACCCAAAGGCAGGCAGGCTGGGGAATGAGCAGCAGCAAGTCCTCAGCGCCCAGCCATGTCAGAGCTGTAACGCCAGGCTAGCGACACAGCTTCACATTCACCCCTGGTCTCAAAGCACTTTTTTCTCTCCTCTTCTGGATCAAGTTGGAGGAAGGCACCCATGACCATCTCTCAGCAAAAGAAAATTCCTGCAGGCTCAATTGCTCCGAGCTTCAGAGCTCAATCAGGAAAATTCCACTAAAGTCTCCTTTTAAAAGAGATAGTAACAACCTTCTTTTAATAAATATACTCAAATCATTTTATTTACCCTTGAACAAGGCTTTGAAAATACATAAAGTAACAAGCTATTCAAGTGGACATAGCACAAGCTTTTCAGACCTCCTCTTCCCACAGAAGTCCTCAAAAAGCTTCAGAGGACTTTTCGGGAAACAAGTAATCTCACACTCATGCAAGAGCAGCTCTTGTAATAAGCTTTACTCAAGCTTCAGAAGCACAATGTTTTCATTTATTGGTTTCTAGTTCTGTACAATAATCTAAGCTACAGCGAGAAGTAAAACTGCTCCCGTGTAGCTTCAAAAATATGCCTGTGATCATGTTCAAGTAGATCATAAGGAGAAGTAGCAGGACACATCTGAAAAGATGAATTTAAAAACAAATTGCCTGTCAAATACATTCAACATGCCTTCCAAACACACATTTCTTCTCACTCTTTGAGCACCAGATGATTACAGTTGGGAAGATCCAAAGTGAACACATGAATTAATAAGAGACACCCCCAAGAACTGTAGGTATTCATAGCTGAAAAGATAATAGCTATGATACAAAGCCTAGAAAAGCCAGATGAAGAAGACTCAAAGGGGAATCTGAAAGAGTATTTTCTATTTGTTTAACAGCTACCTTGGAAAGAAGCTGAAACACATTTATTTTGGCCACTGCCATTTCAGAACATTAAACATTTTCAGCATCATTTCCTACACTGAGAAGAGTACCTTGGTGGAAGCCTGTGTCAACACCGTTACAAGTTCAGGTGTCTGATGAAGGGTCAGCCCACCATTTAGGTCAGTGTTCCCACAGTGGAAGCTCTACCAAGTTTATCTAAAGATGGCAGAACACTGCAAACACACATACCCACACCCCTATTTCCGAGAGACTGTTTAACAGAACTACCCCAATATCCTGGCTTACAGAACTTCTATAGAAAGGAAATTGAATTTGCTTTAAAAAAAAATAAAGCAAAGATATATGTTCTTTTGGAGCATCAGCCTTGCTAGTCCCACATTCTCCACTCTCTCACTGCTAAAAGGATTCAAAAGGAACATGCAAGTAATCACTATTTCTCAGTGCATGGCGAAAAGGACCCATTTCCCCATCTTCCAAAGCAAAGGCCCTGCCTTTGATCCTCACTACAGGACATTGCCAACCTTTAAATATCACTTCTACAGCAATTCCTCCACCCCTCAAAGAGTTTTAAGTGATACTTTTAAAGGAAACAGCAGACATATTGCATAAAAAGGAGAAATGCAAAAACTTACTTCTCCTTGTCTACAGAGGAGCTGGTGGCACTCAAAGCCATCCCCCCTCCTCCCATGAGAGTGATCGCATGCTCGAGCTGAGCGGAGGGAAGAGCAATGGAGGTTCTATATGGCCACCAATTCCCAGGCAGCATCGACCTGGCTGTCACTGCCCGCAGTCCTACGCAGCGCTCGGAGCAATACCACCTTTGCATACCCTCCCCACTTGAATCTTGAGTAGACAGACAAGGGTTACGTTCTTCGGGTAATGCCTCTTAGAAGTTGCACTGATTAATTATGGGACACAAGTGTAACCCGTCTAGTTTATGCACCATTCAGACTGCTGGAGACACAGATTATTACCGTGGAAATGAAATGCCATGTTTGTCTCTGGCATCCAGTACAAGTTTACACTAGATACAGATTAGACCCAACCAGTTCCTCTCCAGCTCCCTCAAGTTAAGTCCAGCTAATCACATCGACACACAGCTGTAAGCAAAGGGAGAGGCACGCTGTCACATATGCTTTTCACTCCTCACAAGTGTTTCCTAAGTACTATCAGGAGGCTAATTAGGAAGAAAGAAAACTACACAGCCTGTAAGTAGAGGTATGACACAGGACAAGTATTAGGCAGAGGCCTTCTCTTCTCCCTGGAAAACGCAGAGCTGACAGCATTTTGAGGACTTCAGAGTTTGGTTAGGAGGGCTGAAAGCACAATGAGGAGGGATTTGGTCTGCAGAACCCGTTAGATGCATGGGTCAGCACGCCCACATCAGAAACCCTTGTTTGGCATCACAGCTTACACAGGTTGTTTGCTTCTCCCTGTGATTAAGAAATGTAATTTTCCCCTGCAAAAGGGAGGTCCAGGTGGCTACTCCTGCCAGTTCTGCTGCCACACAGGAGACAGACTGTGGCTGACTGGCTGCACCGAGGGATTTCTTTTCTGGGGCTTCTAAATAAATGCCAATAGATCTGACAGTAAATGAAACAACTCGTTTGCTCTGAAGAGATGTTATGACGGCAGCACCTATAAAGATGTGAATGAGTGAGTCACAACTGAAGTGGTAACACAAGCAGGGGAAGCATGAAAGAAAATATTAGGTAGGGAAAAAAGGGAAGAGTCATTACCTTTATAAAGAAGAACAAACCTTAAGCTGAGGCAAACATCAAGAGAACTAATGTGATTCACATTGTGTGAATGAGGAGCAGAGTATAAAACTATTTCAGAGACACACAAGGGAAAGCAGCATACTGGTGCAGAAGATACTCCTCTTCGGGTTCTGTTCAAACTCAAGACTAGAAGATCACAATGGCCTCTTCTAGCCTCACTCCGTGTGTGTGTAAGTAAAAATAAATCCAGGAAAAATTACAAAGAAAGATAAGAAAGCAAGCTCAGCATGACAACTGGGGCACGGCTCCTGGGAGATTTCAATAATTCAGATGTTTGCCAGGCCTTTCTCAACACCAAAGGATGGAAAGAGAAACAAGTTTTTGTGCTATACTTCACTACTCCGAGGAAGCAGAAAAGGCAGCAACCAAAGGGATAAGAGAATCCACAGAGTCACAAACTGCAAGTTTAGGTCTGTAATAAATTATATCCAGACACACAGACACAAATCCACTTTGTGAATTCAAAATACAGGACGTATGAGAGACAAAAAAAAAGTCAGACGTGTTGCTTAAAAAGGGGTTAAGAGGAAATCAGAGCGAATGAAAATGCAGTCTGCACCCCAGTAGAAATCTGAAGAAGTTTTACTTGGAAGAGCAGAGAGATCAAAGTGGCTAAAGAAAGAATTAAAAAGAATTAAACAGAAACAAGGAGTTTTAAGGAAAAAATTAGTCTTAAAACAGCAGACATAATTGGACAGAATTATCCAGACACTCTAAAGCCTACCAAATTTAAAGCAACAAGCCAGACCTAATTCAACAGGCTTGAAGCTTGACAGGCGTACAGGCAAAGCAGCTAGACTAACTAAGACTTAAGACATTTTGTATGCTATATACATAAAAAATTTGAAAAGATAAAAGGCTCAAATGAAGAAAGACAGTTTCATCTATGCATCATCAGCACACCTCCATCAGTATTTAATGGTATCTTGGAGCCAAGATAGCACCATTGGGAAAAGATTCACTCCATGACGTGGGGAATACAAGCACACACATTGGGGGGGGGGGGGGGAGAGGAAAACAGAACAGGGGAGAAAAAAAGGCATAAAAGAAACGAGGCATAAAAGAAGCTAGGTAAAGAGACTGCATTTAAGGCTTCTCCTAAGCGTGATCTCCCAGAACCACTGGTCAGCTCTTGTTTTTAGGGTCTTTCAGTGTTTACCCACTATTTTGGATAAGGCCTCAATGCAATACTACACAACTTTTGTCTTGCACCTTTCCCTAAGGAGTAACGGCATGCAATAGCTTTCCCATGTTTACAGATTGTAAGAGATGTGAGAAGGTTTGGATCAGAGCCCAGACCTCTCAATGGACATCAGATTTCTTAACAGACTGACTTTATTGCAGCCATAGAATCATCTCCCCCACCTTCCCTCATTTCCTTTCCCTTTAAAAAAAATAAATAAAAAAGAAATCACAATTATGCTTCCAAAATGATTTAGAAGATGGATTTATATTTGTCTGATAGTCTGGCTTGTTGCCCAAGCAAGCCAGCTCAGGACAGCTCTGTGCATTGAGCAGCAAGTTTACCTCCACTCATGTCTCTCCCATGCTTTCTCTGCCTCAGTTTCCCCAGTTCCCTGACCCCCCAGCTGGACAGTAGCTTTCTGTGTTCCAAACCCATGAAGCTGTCTGTGTTATATACTGCCCTTCCAATCCCTCTTTGTGGACATTTAAGAAAAATCACACGTAGGTCCCAAAAGAACAGGATAGGGAACCCACTTGACAGCTCTAATGACAGGAGTTACGCCGGAGATCCCCACAGGCAGAGTAATCCAGGCAGAGTGGCAAACTCCGCAACCACAGAACTGAAAAAAAATCCAAGGGAACCTGACAGAACCTAACAGAGAACATTAAGTCTTTTAAATATTCTGTTTCAGATGGTCAGCACTGCTTAAGTTTCTCAGGTTATATTTTTTGCAGGTCTTCCTCAGCAAGCACAAGGACAATAAAGTCTTTTTTTTTTTTATTTAAACCTTTCTCCTTTTCTGCTAATATATGCCCTAATTCAGCAGAGGCCTAAAGAAGTGACTGTGTTAACAAATACTCAAGAAACAGTTTCTGTTCATACACAAAAACATTCTGAGAACAAAGACAGGGGGAAAGAAACTGAAATAAACCTGCTTGTTAAGGAGAAGTGGGTTTGTTTCCATTTTTAAATAATATTATTCAAAGGTCTACTTAAGGCACTATGCGGCATTTTTTTTGTCACTAAAAAAAAAAATAAATCTTTACATGATGCTGTGAACCACTGTAATTTAGTTTCACAAGTCAAACTTCTGCAGTTCTGCTACAGTAACTCTTTCCAGATGGAGAAGACAGAAATCAGTTCAAGAGAGGTGCTAGAAATAACTAAACTGCATAATAGGAAGTGTCAACTGTACTGCAGAAGTCACAAATTACGCTGTTAGCAGAAGTATTAATGGGAGGTGAAATAACTTTCCAAACAATTTTTTTTTTCCAAGTCTGACTGGAAGGAAAGTCTCCATCTCCTTTCCTCAAGCCCCCAAAATGCATTTATAATCTTGCCTTGGCAGTAAAAGAATGTAAAAAGTAACAGGACACTGCTCACCCCTCCATCAGATCCTCCCAAGGACAGTCCCCTCTCTGCTATTCTGCAGGCAAAACAACAACCTCAGATGAGAACTGAAGTCTGATTACTTTGTCCTTTAATGTCATTATTTACAACATGTTATTCTTCAGTAAGTGGTATTTGATGCATCAGATATAACCTGATTGAGTTAATAGAAGCTGCCATTTATTTGAAACCAAATCTTGTAGACCGTCACGAAAATAAAGTATCTACATTGCAGAACGTTTCTGAGCCCGTAGCACCCTTCCATAAACCCCCCCCAAAAACATTTCCTTTCAAATACCAAATACATTCTGGCCAAGTAAGATTGACCATTAAAAAAAAAAAAACAACAGATTTTGATTCTTAGGGGCAGTACAAGTAAACCTGTACAATGCAGAAATGGTTTATCAAAATCAGGAGCCCAGCTGAACTGGAAATCACAGAGTGGCCAGACCAACTAGTGAACAAAGCACTTCCACAAGCTGCTTATCGCTTCCAGCATTACACTGATATTCCCCCCTTACATGATTATCAAGTACAAATCACACTCAAAGAGGCTGGTAACTTTTCTAGCTGCTAAATTTGACAGTGTCCCCTACTATTTGATTAAAACTCACCACTTAGTGTTCATAGAGGACAACAGGGTCAGCACTAGCTCATAACTACCCAGCCACTCAGCTGAAAAGAGGCTGACATTGTTTTGTTCTGTTTTTAAAGGCAGAATGGAACAGAAGGACAAGTGAAAATCTTTTAAAACTTATTTCATTCATTTTCCTTTTTTCTCTACACCACTCATGCCCCACAGAGCTAGGCAGACTCTGTATGAAAGAGAACTGCCTCCACTACAGCAAAAATGGCTTTAAAAAAAAAGAGTTTAGTGTTTTAACCAGTTTAGCCCAGCCTCCTTCAGTTAGTGAGCTTTGTGCTATGCATTAAAACCTTGCACACTGTCATTAAAGTAAGTGCTTGTAGAACTTAAGAGCTACAAGAAAAATTACCTACGAATTCTTTCAGCTTCTTCCCTCGTGATGACTGCATCGGTCACGCCTCTTCCACACTTTCTAGGAGTGCACCCTGGAACACAAAGAAGAATAGAAAAAATGAAGAGATCATCTTTCAAACAAGGTTCAAAACAAGTCTCTCAATATTCTCCTACTCCCCTTTCAGATTCATACCATTCAGAAGGGATATTGGCAATCTCAGAACATTTCAGATCACTTAAACTACAGGAAAGTTACATCGTTATTTTGGTGTGTTTTGCACTGCCACCACCAGAGAGAAGCCAAGCCAGCCAGTGTCACTGTTGCTTCCACACAGATTCAAGTCCCCAAGGACTCATCTAAGCTACATCACTTTCCCTGCTGTGCCTGGTTGGTGTAATCCAGGGGAGTTACACCAACAAAGCTCACAAGTTATTTCCTGCTGTGTTCATCATGCAGTTCAACAGAATGGAGATGATCTAAAAGGAATAATCTCAACACCCAAAGCAGCACAGCCACTGGAGATGTGGCTGTCATGCACGACCCAAAGCCTCCAGTGCATCAGCATGATGGACATCAATACTGGACTTTTAAAAACAAACCGCTTTTCCTGTTGATCTGAAAATAATTCTTAGAAACCTTAAGTTCGTAACAAACCTTGGGATTATAATTGAGTTACCCATGTTCCTTTGCACATCTATGACTTCAAGCTAGAGAAGATAGCCTTTGTTTAGTAAGGTGGTATCAGAGGCATCTGGTCTCTCAATGCACATGCAGATCCAGCGATTTTTTCCTTTCTTCCCAAGTGCAGTAATGAAAACAAAACCTCCCGTTTGTACAACTGGACTCTGAAAGGAGGATGATCTTAAATTATTTCATCTTACACACTCTATTCTAACCTTTGGACAGGCAGCACAAGGACTAGAAAGCTCAGCAGTGCCACATGGATCCTTCCATCTCAGGCTGACAGTTCCAAAATCAGCCAAGATCTCTAGCAACTAAACCCCCTTAATATCACGTGCCCATATACAAAATGTTTTCTATTACAGTCCAAGTAAGTCTTCAACTCAAACAAGGGTTCAGTACACACCACTCTTCAGTACAATATGCAACATGGAAAGAGTTCTGTCCCAAAACCAGTCTCAAGAGGACAAAAAACTCAATTGTCCTGGAGAAAAATGAGATGCAGAAGACAAGTTGTACTTAGATGCAAACTGCAGTAGACTAACACTAGAGCACCACCATGCTAATAACAGAAGAGAGAACGCCACTCAGTCAGGAGTGAGATCACTACTTGACAAAAAAAAAATGAAAAGAACTTGGCTATAACACAAACAGTTCAAACCATGAAGATGCTACTAGTAACAAGGGTTCCGAAATAGGTATAGGAACCTTATGTAGCATCAATACATGCTAGTTCATGTATCAACACAAAGAATTGGGTTTAACTTATGTTTTGGTATTCAACCCTAAATCATGTAGTTTATTAACAGAGATTCCTGTAGTCAAGCACTAAAAACCATTGTATTTGTCCACTGGAAGTCACAGGGAAAAGCAATGGTAACAAAGCAGTGAATTGGAACGTTCCAACTGTACTGCCAGGAGAATAAAAGCACCATATTTCAGATTCTCACACACACCCCCCAAACACACGAGTCCAAAGGAAGCAAATAACATTCTGTATGGGGTGTCTATACAAATATACCTTGAAGGGCGGCTATTTGTATGAGACTTTGCACAAAAGTGTCTTGAAGCACACAGCTTGGATATACATGATAAAAAAGTCTCTTAAAATTCATTGCTAAGAAATCTAACGTTAGATTTTTAAAAGCTCATGGAAAAAAGCAAGCAAGAAGAGTTCCAGATGAAGAATATATGAAAGTTCTTATAAAATTAGAAGTCTGGTCCACATCAGTCTTCAGGCAAGGAGATCAATTCTGAGCCATGGGAGACCTTGGGATGTCACACTTGGCACTTTACTGGGGAAGGTCCATATATAGATGTAAAGCCACAGAAAAGTTGGGATGAGTGTATTTTCTGACATCTGCCAATACACTCGCTGTTGCTGAACTGAGCTCCTCTTCAAGGATTACTTGCTCATCAGAACACAAGAGAGTGGTGGTGGGGGGGGAACTCCTGGAAAGAAATCAATCAATTCATCCGTGCAAGTCAAAAACATCAGTCTGGTCTGATCAAAAGCAACTAATGATAACAATGACCACAGACTGACAGAAAGAAATTTTGCCACAGTGCTTTGTAGGAATTTCCACTCCATTTTACTGGATATATACAGCTTTCCAATTACACCAGCAAAGAGAGAAGCAATAAAAAGAGAGATGTGTGGGGGAACAGGCTGAGTACTGGCAACAACATACCAAATTATACACACTGTTTACTTGCTTGGGAAAAGAGAAATCCCTTGTTTGACATATGTTTAAACTGAAGTCAAAGGCACCCACACCAAGCAGGCTGTTTAAACACAGATCGAGGTCAGGAAACCAACTGGATTACAACCCAGATAATTCATTGCATTTTCTGACTACCCAGCAACAATTCACTGAAGTTGGCTCAAGATTTAGATTCCAGGGAGCGCATGCTAAGTTATTTGAAGATGACTTGGGAAACTAGCAGTCTAAAATAATGCTAGAGATTACGTTCTTAAGCATTCATTTATCAGTGCCAGCACAGAACCCAGCAGTGTGACAAGAATGAACCAGAACCACTGCTCCCGCAGCTCGCTTTTCTCCTCTTGACCCTGGGAGCTAAAGAAATGAGTGGAATCAAAACATACCATTCATCAGAAACCATACTGCCTTGATATTAAAAAAAGCACCATAAAAATTACAAATTCTGGCAGCAACCCGAAGGTGCTTTGCATATTAAAGAACACCACTTTGCAATATGGTACCAGCCCCTAAGGTACAGAATTCAAACCAACCAGGGCTTTACAGGCAGAAAGTTGTCCTGAGTTACAAATTGGGGAGGGGAGGGAGTGAAGAGGGGGGGTCTGTGCCATGTTTCAGGCACACTGTAAACATCCCCTCTGCAACCAGAAAGGCTAGGCACAGTTTTTGGTGGAAATTCTTGCATTTTTCAGTCTCAGTTCCAGGAAACAACAATTTGCAAGTTAAGCACCGCAGATCTTGCCATAAAAATGCAGGCGTTGGAAATGCTTTGTTGCTCTGGAGCCTATGACCCAGTGGTTCTGAAAAGCAACAAGTAGTCGCCAGCAAACACTGCACAAACATACACATTTTGTGTTGCTGTCCCTTAAAGACTCCATCATGCATTCAGCAGCAGCAGATTAAAATCAGTTATTCACTTCTGAATGCCAGGCTGAAGAGCATCTCAGAAGCCAACTGACAAGGATGAGACATCTCTGCCTCCAGGCTAGCAAATACTCTCCCAGAGAGTGAGACAGATGGCTGAGGCAATAACAGCTTCCAGCAACCAATTTTAAACTCCGATGCATACAAAAAAGAAACCAACAGCCAAAGAGGAACCAATTTGGGTTCCCAGAACTGAAAAAAACATACCAAACATTGTTAGTAACCATAAGGTTCACTTAAGATTTGCTGAACCATAATCAATCACAAATCACATACCATATACCTCACACTGTACCCAACGTTCTGTTGGGTGTAAAGATGTCAACAATATTATGAAGCACAAGTTTGGACACCAGCAGTACACTTTTTTATAGTCCTATTAAAAAACAGGATTAAAAAGGCTGAGGTAACAGGCTGATAGAAAAAAATAGGTTTTAAGGAGTTCGGAGAAAGCTGAACACAGAAAAACAAGGAAGCTCTCTTGGCTAACAGACACAAGAAAAGTAGAAATGATTTTCCTTCTGCCATTGAAAAGGTCTCTTTAATGCTTGAAGGGCAAAGAAAGTGGTCTTAGAGATAAGGCAAAGCTGATGTTCAAGGAGAAGAGGTGGGAAAGTGTAAATTCAAAGGAGAATTTCAATACTCTCAGACAAACCTGTCTAAATAGAATTTTCGTGTACAAGTTTCTGGAAGAAGGACACTAGCAAAGACTTCTGATTTCAGAAGAGATTTGTGCTATTTCCAGGTGCACACAATACCACAGATGTTAACCTTTTGGAAAGGTTGGTGCTGGAGAGTCCAGATTTGGCAAAACTAGAGCGCTGCCTCCAACAATTGTTACATGTCTACGGTCTCTGACAAAGAACTGGCAAAGACAGTACTAGAAGCAGGAGGTGTTCTGAAGGCAACAAGCAGAAGCTTTTCTAAACTAAAAAGAAAACCAAGAAAAAGATAGTCCAGCATAAAGTCAGGCAGGTACCAACAGTAAGGCACAAACACTGGATGAACTTTAAGGAAAAATCAGAACAGTGTTTGCTTGAAAACAATTTTTTAGCATTAAGTAGTGTGTCACCTCTAAGAGACCACAGTACTCAGGACCACTGAAGTGTTAAAGCATACTGAGGAAATCTGCACTAGATTTGAGAAATTCAGTTTAGTATTACAAAGTACCCAGTAGCTTCCACAAAATTTGTGCCTAGTAGACACAAAAACATTCACTTAATACGGCACTTGGCTTTGGATACAAGAGTCGTATTTTTCCAATCAAGGTAAAGGAGGAGCATACCAAAACACTATGGCCGCTACAGCCCCTGCTCCTATTTAGTACGCAGATGGTAACACAGGGGTCCAAGTGCCTAAAAACTGCAGCTTTGTCTTCTACTTAAAATGGTACTTGGCCAAGAACCATACACTGCTGAGACCGAGATGTTTCACATGAGAAAAGCGCCCCATCACGATGCTCCCCTAACGCAATCCCTCTCAAAGCAGGACAAGAGGCGGCAAAGATTTAGTGGATGCCATCCCCATAATCCCACCAGCAGTCTAGGTGCTCGACCTGTTCCTCCACTGCTCACAGACCTTTCTGCTTTCCACATCCACCGATCTAGTCTCTGGAAAAGCATCCTAAAGCTCTCTCCTGAGCAGTGACCGTGGATGCTTTGTACACTGACACAATATGTCAACTCACATAAGAGACTACGCAGGAGTTTCAGCAGACACATTAGTAGCCACAGTAGTTATAATTAGTTAACCATGTCTCAAGACAGCAAAAATAGTCAAGATCTGGCCACAGGGTTCCAAACACAGATGAGACTGTGCTCACAGAACACCTTATCTTCTGCAAACACATTAAGTGCCTGGTTTCTCAAAAGGAATGCATTTTATTTCTGTATGAAGCATGTTTACTGGCAGGCAGTGCTATGGAAATAAGACCACTGCTCTGCGACATCCTATCATTTGAAGCAAACTAGAAGCTCAGTTGCACTAGCTCGGTTTGAAGCAGGGACAGGTGCATAAATAAAAAGCTCATCTTAGCTGTGGAAACTTCACAGCTGAGCAGCAGACACCAAGTGATGATAGGGATGTGCCTCCTTCTGACACAGAGCCAGCAGCTGTGGGTGTCAAGCCAGAGTAAAAGCAGAGAATGAAGAGCTATTGAGTGATAGAAAGACATTTCAAACAAAGTGACTAAAGCTCCGGAGCTGAATCCAGTTTGGCAGAGAACCATAATCCGCATTTACTGCCTCGCTAAGTTATCAGTAACACACGTGGAGCGAGGAGCTCAGCTTGGACGGGACAGCAGGGCTCAGCAGCTCACCACCACCCTCTTGTGGGCACCGAGCAGGAGACGAGAGTTAAAAAACGAGCAAAGTTCATTATCGCAGCACAGCTTCAATTAACCACTTAACAAAACAGATGTTCACACATTTCTAATACCGCTGATCTCTTTCTGAAAGCATAGTACAGGGAAACACAAGCAAAAACATCTGCTAAAACCCAAAATCAATCACATAAGTTAAGAAACAGCAGGAAGCAAACGTCTAACTAGAACAGAGGAATACAACAAATCCACAGAAGAGGACTCCCCTTTGTTCCTCCTAGGTTGATGCACCCTTGTCAATCATTCTCATACAAAGCCAAAAAGAGGTCGCGCTTCACCCTGCAGTTGGCATTTGCACAGCCTGCTCCCCAGGACATCACAAGAACAGAGAACACATGCACTCCTCTTCCCACGTAGAGACAGCCTTGAAGTTCCTGCCTTCCTTATGATGGAAGAAATAACTGAGGAGGTTGCCAAGACCACGAGTTCACAGCTCAGAAAATTCCTCTCACGAATCAGGGAAGGGAAAAATAAGGTTTTGCTGGCTTGGGGGGTTTCTTTTCATAAGCAAAAGCCCTAGCAGCAGAATGCAGTTTTAGCCTCAGTACAGTCATAACTACCAATCTATGGCAACACTGGCTGCAGAGTTTTCTCTGGCCTTGGCACTACACAAATAAAGCCAGAAGCAGTTTCTCCTTGTAGTAACTACGAAAAGTTAAAACAGAACATGTATTTTCATGTGCTCAGTCAAAAAAATCTCCCTACTGAGGAAGTTTTCTTGCTGGTAGCTTCCAGACAGCAGTTTTCTTGGCCTCAATAACATTTGGGATGCACCCTCCATAAAAGATGCTCCAATAGCAGCACTGAGGAAAAACTACCTGACCACAGACAACACAAACTTTTGGTCTATATTACAAGCCTTTCGACCAACAGCACCAGGACCAACTACCTGAAGAGGACAGGAGAAGTTACCTCCACATCTTTGGGGCACCACATCCAGGCTGCAGTATGATGAGCACTTTCTACCAGAATTGGCACTGGAAGAAAGTTAGAAATTGTGAAGTTCTAGAACAGCCCAGGTTGTAAGAGACCTCAAAAGATCACCTGGTTCAGCCTTTCATGGTAAAGGGTGCCTGGATGAGGTTATCTAGCACCGTGTTCAATCACATCTTGAAAGCCTCCAGTCACAGGAACTCTACTACATCCCCAGGTAGTTTGTTCCAGTGATTAACTGTTCCATATGTAAAAAAAAAAAAATCTTTCTTATATCAAGATGAAACTTTGCCCAGTGCAACTTGTACCCATTGCTTCTTGCCTTCTCCATGTGGCTCCTTGTGAAGGGAGAGCCTCCATCCTCTTTGCAGCTGCCCTTAAGTACTGGAATACTGTGATGTGGTCCCCCCTGAGCCTTCTCTTCTCCAGGAGAAAGAGACTCAACTCGTCCAGTCTTTCCTCCCAGGGCAGGTTCTCCAGCCCTTTGACCATCTTTGCTCTCCCTCACCTTCAAGCAGCTTCTTACAGCCTCCACACCGCCTCCAGCTTTGTGTCAGCAAGTGTTTTGTCAGCCACATAATAAATGAGATATTTGAGTTAGGACAACTGATTTGGCTAAAAACTATTTTTTTCTAATAGGATAGCTTTTCAGCCAACACACAGCTAGACATACAGGTAGGCTGACAAAAAGCAGGAGCAGAGCTGCTTTCTGGCAGCAATACCAGCTTAAAATACTCATCAAGAATCTCACTGCTCTTCATCAGAGCAAATGAAAGTTTTCCATCTCTCTAGAAGATCCAACATTACCACTCTAAAGAAATAAGTGCCAGGGGAAAAAAATACCAATTTGACAAAAGACAGGCTCAGCTGAAAGACAAAGACAGAGAAGTACTTTGCAGGCAGCGTCAAAAGCTGCCAGCACATGCACACATCTCATAACAAGTGTATCAGAAGCTGACATTTATGCAACTACCACATGCTAGTGGTGTAGACAATATCCTAAATCGGTTCCGTTCCACACCCTGTAACAAACTCACCCACAAGCCTATGGCAGGAATCAAGAGAGTATGAAAAGACATTAGAAACAGTTTTAGCAAAAGGCTTATTTCATATAGCCGGAGCAAAGCAGTTTCAGAAAGGAATTAAAAAGGAATGACACAAAAACCTCTCAGCTGCAGCAACTCCTGGGCTGGCCCAAGAAGCACAAACATTTGGGGATTTAAACAATACACCCAGGTGTCTGCTAGAAACACAGGAGTTTTGCAGTACAAACTTGGTTTAGCAGACTTCGCAGTCCCCTGGAGGCTGCTTCATCCCCCTTCAGACAATCCTGTCCAAATACCTTCAAATCTTTTGTGGCTGTCGTAGTCCTCAGAGCAGGGGACCTCAACGAACTTGTCCTGCAGGCTCTCCCCGCGATGAGCCAGCACCTCTGTGACCCCCTCCTCGGCGCTCAGGGAGCTCCAGAGCAGGAGACCACCGACGGCAGCAGAGGAGAGGATGAACGCTGCCTTCAGCCACCTCCAGCGGGACTCTTGCTGGCCTCGGCCCTTCTTGGCGCTAGGGAGGGAGCACAGCGACAGCCCCACGTAAGCGAACGACTTACACCGCTCCCGCGCCGCTTCGGCCTCCGCCCCGCCCGACACCGGGGAGACCAGTCGCGGCCCAGCGCCGGTACCCCGACTGACCCCCCTTTTGAGTCTACACGTACGTATTTATAAACACACGCAA
>VZSZ01011521.1:165130-186681 GCA_013398815.1 Ibidorhyncha struthersii | reverse complement strand
GTTGGGAAATGTCTGTCGTAATTCCCGGCGCTGCCGTTATCCAGTTCCCCACGCTCCGGACAGCAGGGTGACGCTGCACTGAGCACCCCGTAACCCTCACCTTGTGGGGTGTTTTGTGGTTGCAGAGCCCCCACGGCACCGTGGAGCATCAGCTGTGCCCCTCCTGCCTGTACCACCCCCCGTACAGCCCCCAGCGAGAGACCTTGTACAGTCCCCTGGGCTCGCACACAGCCAACACCCAGGTTTTAGCAGAACAGCTGTTAGCAGAGCCCTGGTGACAAGACGACACTGCTGTCCCCTTCTTTTTGCAGCTGTTCCCTGAGCTCTCCTTTCTCTTGCAGTTCGTGCTGAAGCACAAAGAGTTCGCTCATCTCCGGGAGGTGAAGGTGTTTCCCAACGCCCTCAACCCGCACAAGGAGGAGTCGCGGGCACTGGTCAAAGCCATGATTGACCAAGTCATGGCACTGCACGAAGACATAAAATGGTTTCACATCGGATGTGATGAGGTGGGACTCCTCTTGAGCCAGGAATTTTTTTCTTTTGAGGAATGGTGATAAGGGCAGAGGCTTCTGCATTTCCCTGGTGCCTAGGCCACATTTGGGTAGGATTTTGGGGACAGAAAACACCAACTCAAGCCAGTGTAGAGAAGTCTTTTTGACAGTAAATTATTCCAGTAGCACAGGATGTCATTTCTATTGATCTGAGTGTAATATCGAAAGTATTGAATGCAGTTTCTTAAAGCTAACTCAGCATTTGGGTTTAGGTCAAATGAGTATTTGAAGTGGGATATCAGTTGGAGGTATTCATTAAGAATCATGTGAGTTTGGATATAAGATGTTGTTGTTCTGGCCAGTTTATTCCAAGTAAGCCCTTTTGTGGTGGGAAGTGGTGTTTTTTTTCTCTTTGTAGTTTGTCTCCTTGAGGAGGAGAACCTTGAGTTTCTTAAACCCATCCCTATGGCACGCAGATCCCTGAAATTCTTTGTGATCGCCTTAACTGTACTGATACTAGTTTAGCATTTGGTATCATGTTGTGTGGGAACTAATGGCAAGGTTTTATAAAGCTATTTATGTATTTATATACTATTTATGTAGAATAAATGTGGTTTAGATAAAACCTGCTTTAAAACAGCAAAGAGTTTTAAATGCACATCCAGCTTAACAGGCCCAGATCCACTCCCTGCATAGGACCAAGTACACTGGGGCCACTCTTGGACATGCCCCCAGGTCACTTCTAGATTCATGTACAGATGATCTCCTTCCCCAAGATGGAAACTTCATTTTATGTAATTCAGGACCTTATGGGTTGCTAGATTTGAACTGGGTAAATCTGGTGAGAACTATTTCCAAGGACAAACCTTCCAAAGACAAATACAGTGTGCATTAATTATTCTTTAACTATTTCCATGTCTATAGGAAAATTCCTTTACGTGAGGCATTTATTCATGGCCACAGTCTCCTACAGACTGGTAGAAACACTTGCAGTGTCTTCAACACCAAGAGGTGCTTTTAAATAGGTCTACACGGTGTGTCACAGCTGGGCAATAGGTTTTGAATATCCTATGATTTCATGACACTGTGTCAAACTCGTTCCACCTATTTCTATACAGGAAATCAGGATTATTTGCTTGAATTTTCAGGTCTACTACCTCGGCGAAGGAGAGGAGTCAAAGCAGTGGCTGCAGCAGCCAGGCAACACTCCAGAGAAGCTGTGCTTATCCCACATAAAAGCAGTTGCAAGTTGTGTGGCCTCGTCTTACCCCACTGTGACGCCCATCGTGTGGGATGATATGCTCAGAGGGATAAGTGAGGAAACACTGGCAGGTGTGTGACCAGTGATGGGGTGAGTCATATTTTGTAGCGTACAAAAAAAGTTTACATGACCAGTTAAAACAGATTTGTTGGCAGCTGAAAATAATGAAAACAACAAATCAGAGAATATGATATGAGACATGATCCATTAGACTAGACAGCAGAGACATTTAGTTCTCGGCTATGTCACAGACTTTCTGTATGACTGTGGGCAAGTCTCAACACATACACTTTAGTTTTCCATCTGGTAATAGACAATGACAAACAAAACATTCATCATGCAGTGGTTGCCATCAATTCTACTTTCTTTACACCTTAAAAAAACCCCAACTATTAGCATTTGTGGTGTCAGTCTAAATTTCTGTGCCTCTCATCACCTTCTAATGTTAGTTGTTGCTCTGTGCAGTATCTGGTTCCAGTGGTGCCGGCTCCCACAGAGAAGCTGTGACCCTGTAAGCATATTTGACAGTATATGCGATCATAGTGCACATCGTGAGGAACTGTGATACTGAACTGCGGGGTAGCTCCAAGGGCTTGATGTCACGTATCTTGTTTGTTGAAAAATAAGAAACCACTGCTAAAATTTGAGTAGTCCTAGCATAGATGGAGTTCCAACACTTTCAGAGCCACCTTACATGTCTGCTCTAAATAGATTTACATGAAGAGCTGTGTAGCTCTTCCAGCTCCTCCAGCAGTGACTGACCTATTCATGGCTTTATAGTGGGAAATCATCAAAAAAAGTGCAAATGGGACCCGTGCAGTTTCCACAAGAGCAGCACGGCATCTAGCTAAGTGCACTCTACTGCCCTGGCAATAACAGACTAAACAAATTAAAATGGGATGCTGTTGAAATACTGAATTTCTGTACAACTTACTGCAGTTTCTCTAGGGGTCAGTTTCTCATGTTTAAAACCAGTCAGGGAGTTGATTATAGAAGGATTTAAAGCTAAACCTATATCTTCATTTGCTCTTGAAAAGCTAAGTCCTGTGCAAACACAGCTCAATCTCTATCATAAAGGGCGAGTATTTCCTTTGATTTTAGCTGAAATTTTGTGTGCACGGTTTCCAGCTCCACCAGTCCAACCCAGCAGGTATACCGATAGTTTTAGGGGACTAAGAATGAGATAGGCTTGGGATGGATGGGTTCTCCGATGAAGTGTCACTGCTGATCCGTATTAGTGGTTTCAAGATGTCCAAGGACTTAGTGGCGACTGGCGTGTGAACCGCACGTTCAAAGCCCTGGCCGGGCTGAAAATGCCCAGTGGCACTTCGACTGTAAATGAAGAATTCTAATGACAAGCCGTAGTTCTAGTCACGTGCTACTGCACCAATAATATGTACCTAATTGTCACTTTTAAGTGTCTGGTTTCCATTAGAATTCTGTTCCTTTCAGAGTCTGGGGTCCCACAGCTTGTGCAGCCAATGATTTGGGACTATGCAGCAGACCTCGATGTGGAGGGCAAAGGTTTGTACTTCTCTGTTAAGCTGCTTATAAGAAGCAAAGAGCTGTTGTCTGTTAAGCAAAATAGCCAAACCAAAATAGTAAGATTAAAACATACCTTAGTTGGACACCAAAAAATTATATTTTTGTTAAATTGCTTTTTATTGCTTTAGTAGCATAAACATAGTTTTTGTTTGATGGTACATAATAGGTGTTATTATTTATTTTCTTTTTCTATTTATGCTTGTCATATGAAGGACTTGCATTGTGTGCTGCTTAATTCTTTTCAAGTGGGCTATGGAATCACCGATGGGAGATTGAGAGGTTTTTCACAAGCACTGTCACATTAACTCTCCTATTAAAACCGGTGGGAGTAGATAGCTCCATATTGAACAGCTCTGTGAAAGGAGCTTCAAGGCTTCAGACATCTATAGAATTTAAAGGAAAAATTCCTAAGGGCTCCAGTTGGGCATCTAACATGCATACGAGTACTTCTTTGTTGAAAGAAGAATCGGTTGTCAGATGCTGTGCATGCCCGTTACATGCCCACAGTTTGTAGCATTGAAACAATTTAGCAATTGAAGGGAATGGAATATCGTAACTGGGCACATGAAAATAGGAGGGCAGCCACTGAAAAACGGGTTGCTCAGAGAGCATGTCAAATCTCCCGTCCTTGCTGATGCTCAAAACCTGACGGGACAAGGCTCGGCAGCCTGTTGTAACTGGACCTGGGTTCCTGTCGATTGGAGTGTTACAGTCAAGGCTGAAACCGGAGAAAAACTTGTCCTGTAAGTGTTCTCTGTCTTATTGCAGTGCATCTCATAGAGAAGTATCGTAGATGCGGCTTCTCCAAGGTGTGGTTTGCTAGTGCTTTCAAAGGAGCTACAGGAGCGAATCAGTCTCTAACGCTTATCGGACACCACTTAAAAAACCATCTTCAGTGGCTGAAAGTGGCAAGCAATAGCCCTGCTGATGTCCTTGAAGGTATCGCCCTGACCGGCTGGCAAAGGTAAGGAACATCTTTTTAAATGGTTCCGTGGATCACATGGAAGCAAACTTCCACCCCAAAAACTCCCTAAGAAGTACAAGGAGGCTCGGGATTCGGAAGGGAACTTTGCAGCCCTGCAGTCCTTCCTGCTGGTTACTGCTGGGCCTCACGCACTGTCTGTGGAAGGTGGAGCTGAGAGTTCAGGTCAACTGCTGTGGCACTAATCAGGAGGAGCAATTCCTTTGGCAGATGCCAACAATAGCAGGTTGGGTTTGAAGGCTTGAATGTACTTTGTGCCACCTTGAACTGCTTATAGACAGCATAGGTAACGGATGGTATATACCTGCATGTCTAATGTGAATTCAAATAGAAAGACAGAAGAACTTGTTAATGTCATGAAGGAGTAAAAGGGGCAGTCAGGAGGTCTAAGGGAATACCAGAGAGCTGGATTCCAATTTCAGACCCTAATTTGGCTTGGGAAAGTAATTTGGTTTGTATCTGGTCTTAGTAAAACAAGAATACTTAGTATTTCAGAGATAGAAGGTCCCTTCTCTGAGACAGAAACTGATACTTCTAAAGCTCTTTGAATTTTAGTGATTGAAATATTAAAACTTCCCACTTGTTTAATATGTTCTAACAGTAAAATGCCTAATGAATGTTTTCTTATCTAGGTATGATCACTTCTCTGTTTTGTGTGAGCTTCTCCCTGTGGCAATTCCGTCACTGGCTGTATGTCTGCAGGCGCTAGAGAATGGTACAGTGACAACTCTGTTCTCTCTCAGCTAATGCCTAGCACAAGCATGAAGTGACCTTGCCCTAAGGTTGGCACAGGCTTATTATATTTTGAGGTGGTTTGACTGTCTAATCGTGGTCTGAATTATGAACAATAAATTATACATCTTGCATGTTTGCGATATAGGATTTGGATTAGATCTCATTTACATGTAAATGATTAGTTTTAACTAATCAATTTTCTTAGAACTGATATAGGTAGTACGCTGTCTCGTAAAATAATTCCTGTAGTTTCTAGTTTCTTTACAGGCAGTTGCCAGTAGAATTTTTATTTTTGTCTTTCTGCGTTTCTTATTTTCAAAATAAAAAGCCCACAACCTACTTGTTCTTCACTAAGGCATTAAAAATATTCAGCACCCTGAATGGAAGGCTCATCGGTAGGAAGTGCTTTACCTGGCACAAGGCAATTGTGTGAAAGCCAATGTACTCCTCCTACTCCGAGTTTTTTTCCTTGTTCTATTTCCATTTTACCTTTTAAAAAATCTTCATCCAAGGAGAACTACTAAGCCAAGGCTGAGTACTTCAGAAAAAAACACTTTTATGAATATTTTGGTTATTTAAGTTCCTTTTACTTATTTCCACTGTCTTCTGCCAGGTGGTTATTCTGAAAAGACTAAAGAAAATGTGGAAAAGCTCCTGGGAATGCCCAACCTGGAAACTGAAACTTTCATGAGGTAGAATTCCAGCAGTGGGATTCGGATGCTGCTCATTGCATGGTAAGTTCAGAAACTAATGGATTCTCTTTGGACAGCGCAAGTGTGGGGACCTTTCCTGGGAGCAATATCCTTACGCTTGTGACACAAATTAGTTTCTACCTCAAGTCATCAGTGGATGAACTTCTCGAAAGGAACAGGTGAGGAGGTGTATGTTGATTCTGGGGCTGTCCGCAGGGGTGCGGGGGCTGTATCGTCTCCAAACGGGGCATTCCTTCAGTAATTCCAGCAAGGTGATTAGTCACTCACATATCAAGCTTGGCATTTCAGACATCGCATCACTATAGATTGGCACCTCAGCAGAATGGAATACATAGATGTGAATTTATAGTATTTCAGCAGATTTCCTAAACACTATGTGCTGCCTTATTTCAAGAATCAAGTTTTTGCCTGAGTTAAATCTTGCTGTTATTTAAGTTAAGATGAAATTTTTTAATGGTGTGGTTACAAAAAAAGGAGCTTGAAATGAAACTTTAATTGCAACAGATGATCAGTTACTCTCATCCACCAGGAACAGTTTTTGACAAGCTAGTTCCAAAGATACGTAGACTTAAATTTACTTACTCCTTAAGCATTATCTCTATTTGTGCGGAAGTTCAGCTAAAGCCCTGTCACCACCCTGTCAGCCTACAAATGCGCATGTCACAGCTGTTTCACAAACTGCTCGTACTAACATCCATTTTCAGGTATGTCACAGGCTGGTTCAGCCCCTACCACAGAAAAAGGAAGATTATTCATCCTATAATAATGCATCACTTTCAGCCAGATGCTGTAAGGTAACACCACCTATTTTGCATTATAGGGGAAATAAAGTCTGTCATATTTGGGGCACTCAGGTACATAGATTTTTGAGTCCTTGCCTCTTTCTATAATTTTTTCAGAAGCATCAGTGGAAATCAAACAATATGAACTATTCATAATACGGTTTTAAACAGAACACGTTTATCTTTGTCTGCCTCCTGTTGAGCAATTCTTTGAATACAAGGACAAAATTGGTCTCTGAAAAGCTCTCCCTGGTACATGGAGCTGCTGCCTGTTACGGCAGGTGTTGGCCTCAGCATAGGAGCTCACCGTGGGCCAGGTCCCAGGCAGGACTTGGAATAAAACCAGTCCCCTGGCACACTCTGTGCTTTGCAGATTCATGCTAAATGGATAATTTATATTTTTTTTTTTTTTTTGCTGTGATAAGGTGACTATCCAACTGCATCCACTCTTCCTGATTAAAAACCAGAATTAAATTCCCAACAAGTCTCACAGTGGGTTTCAGTTACGCTTAAAATATGTACAGGGTTTTTTTTTGAGCTCGCATTTCAATACTTTAAAAGTCATTGCATAAGAAAAGTGCTGAGATTAATGGTACTTAAACGCAAACAGCATCAACCTTTTGCCATCTGCACAAAGTCAAGTCCTGTGAGCTTTTGTAATAGATGCTGCTTTTCCTGTAAAGTCATTTTAAGGAGCATACTCCCTTGAAAAGACCCGGTAAGATGATCACAGAGCCTGCCCTTGAGACAAAGCTCAGCTGCAAATGTGATTGTTTCTTCATTCTGATTCTGCTTAGTCTTCTCTCCAAGTGGAATGCCGTGGTGCAGGACCTCCAAGCAGCCATGGAGCAAGTTTTCCACAAGTGTACTGTAGAGGAGTGGATGGAGGAGAACGTCCAGCCCAGCCTCCAGAAGCTGCAGCAAGTGGTGGATGATTTAGACGAAGCAATAAAAGCACAAAATTAGGGGCATTTCAATTAGTCTGTCTTATTCTATGAGAAAACGTGGTTACTGGAAATCTGCAACTAGTCATGTAGCTAGAGTTTGTCATCTTGAGAGTTGAATCAAGAACTGTGATTAAACAGAAGTGACCTGGAGGCATAAAGGAATTTATTAGTGTAATAGGCTTCAACTCTTAATTTTCCTGTCTTAACACATTGCTGAGCCTTAAACCACGTGCCCTGCAAGTCAGATTTGCTCCCTGTGCGTAACAGAATGCAGGAGCGAGTCACAACTCAGCTATATTACAAGGCAGGAGAAAAAAAACAGTTCCTTCCAAATTCAGTATTTGTAGCAATAGACTTTCTTACCTTACGATGACCTGGAAAAGTTCTACAAGTTCTACTCTGGTCAGTAGCCAACATGTCCTCCCTTTGCAATTTCCATAAAAAGAAAGATTTAGGATACATTAAACATGCTTTGCTTAAACGTGTTCTGTACTGGTGCTCCTTCCTCTTTCAGGTATGTTCAGGGATATGTCCTACCATTTCACCATGACAAATCCTTCCATAGCACGTAGCAGTTGAGTTGTTCAATTTTGGTTTGGACTTTTTCAGTCTTAGAAATACATAAACCCATTGCTCTGAAATCCAGTTTTGCTTAGCTTCACATCAGGAAATTAACATCCAGCTTTTTGCAGAAGTCTGAGCAAGGACCCACTGCCTAGATGCTCACTGGGCTACCACAGGTGCATGAAAGAGGACACGGACCATGCCAGAACAGAGCAAGAGGGAGCTCCAGAAAAGGGGCTTCTTACCCATAGGGAAGGTGAGACATGGACTTGGAGGGAAAACCGCCTTAACGCATTAAATCACCACAATGGAAAATAATTAAAAAGTGTGGTAGTTAAGTAAACTACTTTGCCTTGAATATTAAAAATATTCCTTACTTGTTTGCTTCATTTATTGCTTTCTTGAAAGCCTTATTTTGGAAGCACAGGTATTGAAATTTTCTTGGAACAATCTCTTGTGAAGGGCACAGCTCTAGATACAGAAAGTACAAGTACAGCATAAGATAAATCTTTAGCTTATTTAATAAGAGCTACAGGAATTAGGTCCACATGCACATTTTTATCTAAAAAGAATCAATTGCTATGGGTACTTTAATTACAAAAGTCACATACCTTGAACTAAACAAGATCTTTATTTATTTTACTTTAATAAATCTTTTGATAAACAAAATGTTTGTGGAAATGTTTTTTGTTTGGTTGGGGTTTTTTTGCATGTGGCATGTTGGTTCGGTTTAGAGGGGGGAAATGCAAATACGTTCACCAGTGGAGAGTTGGATATATCCGCTTACATGAAACAGGAAGCTGGGCTGCTGTAAAAGAGCAAAAGCAGAAGCAGGGTCAGTAATGAGCGAGGTATTTGGGCTTCCTCTACTCTGCCCCCCCTGCTTAACTCCTTCAATACATCTGTGCCAAGTAGTAATTTAGACAGCCATTCATATTTTAATAATTTTAATTGAAAACAATATAAAAGACTACAGTGACACAAAGCAAGTTATCAGAGTTGATTTTATCAATGGACATTTAAAATAAAAAATATATACAAGCCCTTGCTGAAATTTTACTTGCTATTTTAAAGTAGGAAAGCAGTTTCTAAACATTTTGCAGAAGTATTTTTCCCCTCTCAGCAACCCACTACAGCATCAGAACTAGCACTCTACAATGTAAGCCAGCTTAGGTTTTGGTATCTGTGTAACTTCATAAATGCAGCACGAGAGTCAGGTCTCAGCTATATAGTATAAATACTGTGATTTTCTTTGATACTTGTACAATTGATCCTAGTTACTGGAATATCTCATTTTGTGAAGTATGAGAATATTAGATTATAGCTTAGATAATGCACCTTTCTCCCTTTGTACAATATGCAGTCCCGCTTTGGTTCAGTGTGACAGCCAAGGCCGTCATCCCATCCAGCCGCACACACGCAAGTAGCTTCAACCATGCTCCTCAGGTTTAAGCTGAAGCAGCTGCCAAATTGCGCTTATCATACAGTTAGATTAAAGGACATAAAGTGTTGGCTTTATGGAGCAGGGGGCTACTCTAACTTAAGATCTTTTATGCAGGTTTTCAAATCATTTGTAAGTCAAACTACAGCTGTCTCAAGTTACTAGACAGCCTGAGATGCAAAAACCTGAACAAATACACCTGTAATACTCTTCTAGGAGTGTCTAATTTCCTAACCAAAACTACTCTGTCACATCATTCCTTTTAGTACAAGCCACTTTACATCAGGCACACATAAGGCTATGTCTCCTGCGCCTTTCAATATGCTAGGCCCAAGAGAAGTGAAGAAAACCATCCAAATAAACATTCACAAAATGGTAAAAAGTGGCAAGAAAAAAGGATCAGAGAGAGGACTAGTGGAAAGAAGGACAGAACCTGTCCCAAGTTGGCACCTGCTGTTCTAAACAGTCTTTCAAGCTGCATCACATCACTGAGGAGGAGTCTGCAGACATTGCCATAACCAAATCCATGGTAACAGCAAATTGCAAATTAATTTTCCATGCACACATTTACTGCAAAACATGAAAATCTGGATACGCCTGCCAAGCACAAAACACAATCAGTTTTTGAAGATGGGAAGCTCAAAATCTGGATCAAGAGAAATACACATCAGCCGGTGAGACACATTCATGTGCGTCATCCAAGTGCCCAGCTGTGCCACCCTTTGCCTGCGCTGAAGGTCAGTATCACAAGAAGCTCCCAATTTATGTATCAGCCAGCAGTGCCCGACACACAGCCCGCAGGCAGAACCCACAGCACTTGAAGAATTTACTCACTCAGCCTTCACATCAGCTCAGTCTACAGAACTCCAGCTCCCATTTGAAACTGTGCTACTTTGTATGGCAACAGAGCTGCCAAGTGCAAAATGGAAAGGGCACAAGAGGGGAGAACACCAGCTATTCAAAGTGGCCGAGGAGTCAAAATATTCCTCCTAGACACACAGCACATGCCAGCAGTGATCCCTCTCCTGCCTACCAACAGTAGGATACAGAGGTGTGAGGGGGACACTACAGAACATCTTTAAAGAGGTGATCGTTGGACATCAACTCAAAATGCAACTTACTCCACAGAATGTACTTCAAGCTGTGTTCTATCTTACTACGGGTCATTCCCCTTTCTAGGGATTCTGAATTTTCCTTACGTTGTTTTGGTCTTTGTATAATGATATTGCATAGTCCATAAGTATATACATTACTAACATCACAGATGTACAGCAAGCTCGATGCACAGAAGAGCTCAGCAGAAGCAGGACACACAATGCAGTCAGTGTAAGGTTAGACTGACAGTCATACCTTTCTAAAGCTGATTTTCAACTGGAAAACCACAGCGTGGCTGGTATCTTCTATTGAACCTTAGCTCTCATGGAAACACAAAAGAAACCCAGTGCAGCCGAGACTGAATGCAGGTAGTTTTGTCCGGTTCATCCATGATCAAATCTGTGGGCTCAGAATATAACTACAACGCACATCCATACCACGTACTCCCGCTGAATAGCCCTGCTACAAATCAAGTTATCTGGAGGTTGAGCTCTTTTGCTTACATTATCCCATTAAATACTCTTTCAGCATTTCTTACTGGAAGTCCTTAGAACACTTGACATTCTCATTTTACACAGTGGGCAGGAAAAAAAAGAAAGAAAAATTTCTTCACATTCCCAATCTCATTCTCTTCTAAAATGAGGGTCACCTAGGGTATATATTACACCAGATTTAAATGAAGAACTACAAAATGTTACACCCTGCAATGTTTTTTTTTTAAACAGGTTTGATTATTCTTAGCTTAGAGCCGTGCTTCAGAATAAAGGCTGAATTTAGCTAGTCACCGGCAACCTAATTTTCCTACATTCATACATAGCAGCTCTCCAATTTCAGTGATGTGAGGTGGAGACTGAAAGCCACATGATTAGTCCCCCCACTGAGAGGACTTCACAAGCATCTCTACTGGCACAGGTCTGCTTTGATACCTGATGTGATTACAAGTTTTTCTTATTTAACAGAAATAGACCCGCTTCTGTGCTGCTGCATCAACAGCTCCCTCCCTGTTACAGTTTGATGGCCCTTTCAAACCAACAGTAGGAGCACTTTTGTCTCACAGCTCACACACTGGGTGTAAATGGCTGGAAGTGAAATCTTGGTACAACCCATTCTTGGGGCAGATAAGCATGTGCTTAGTTTCAGCCATGGCTGGAACACACAACAGGACACAGCTTCTGCTGAAATCTTTTCATAGCTTTCTCTTCTGTAGAGGTAGAGTGCTTTGAAACAAGAACACAGGTTAAGTCCTGAAGAAACTGCTGCCAGAAGACATGTGCTGCTGGCCAAACGTGAAAGCAGACCACAGTTACCTCATACCCAGTTCAGATCTCCTAGAAAATATTTACACAGTTACTTCTAATTCAGGTCTTAAGACCATACAGTTCCTAAATAAAACCTAGTGAACTTTAATACAAGCAGTTTTAGCACGTTGAAGGAATTTTCAGCTCTTTACAACTTTTTTCTTGTACCGACAAGTTGATACAGGCATGATGACATTTTAGCTTAGACAGAATACGTTGGCTAACAGAGGTAGCTTTTACTTCAAAAAATATCTTGGAAAATTTATATTTTAACCATTTGTGAAACCGTTGGTCATAACAGAGGACACTACACACTTCTGGAGTAAAACATGGGTGCACATCAAACACTGGATCTATCCCAGCTATCTCTAAAAAGTTATTATTTAGCACTTCGGTATCATTTCAAGTGAGGAAATACTAAACAAATCTAGGCTGTCAGGCTTCTCCTTACCTAAAGTAACAGATATGGTTTTCTTCGTTTCTAAACACACAGTTAAAATAGTAAATGTTGAGGTCTAGAAAAAGGTTCTTCTATCTCTGGGTAGCCTATGCCCACAAGTTAAGCAAAAGGATTAAGCTAGAACATCCCAAAGATGTTGAATCGTCAACATGATCAGTTTTTGTTTACTCTTTATGGCTCCTTGGCAAGTTCAAGAGAAGACAGTGTAACAAGTTGATCAGCCTGGTCTTTCCAATTCCAAGACAGTCACTACAACTTTAATTTCCACTGGTATCTAATGCCAAGTCAGTAGTAGAGAATATAAAAGTGCCACTGTCCAGCATCACCTAATTGCATACATTAAGCTGCTTAAAACTAATTTAGCAATATATTCAGTCATTTATAACATTTTGAGAAAAACCTCAAAGCATTGTGTTATGAGTTACAAATTCAGCTCTTCTCCATCTCATATACTGTACCTGCAGCACATGTTTGCAATAAGTGGAAGTTTACATCTGTACCTCCGCTTCATAAATGGGAAAGCAATAAGTGATTGCAAACCAATTCATTAATAAATAACTATTCCTAGACAAGTCTGATGAGCTGACAAAGTTCAGAAGCCAGCAGTGTCCACACACAGGAGCTAAAGCAAAGGAGCACATAAACCAGAATTTGCTTTGGACTCTACAATGGCAATACTGGGAGCATGGACCTTGAAGCAGTTTAGCACTAAAAGAGGTGCTCTAAGACAGATTCCTCCCATTGTAAATGCACATGTAGAGAAATGCCCAGGTCAAGATTGTGAAGGATTTCTTTTTCTGAAGAACAATCAGTATCTTTTCCAGATGTCTGAAAGCCTCTGCTTCCTTCAGCTCACGGTGACTATTGATATTTATCCTGTGGTTCATCTGCATCACTAGCCTCCGTTTCACTGCTCTGAGAGAGATCTTGTTGGCTCTCTATTCTGTCCAGTTCCAGAAAACTAGTAATGAGTTTGGCAACTGCTTCCACATCACTGTGGAAAAGAAGAAACAATGTAAGAGTTAGTGGAACTGTGGTGTTGACAAGGACAGACATGCTAATTCATGAGAATAACTGCTTGAAGGGCCAGTCAACATACGGCATAGAATATGACTGACAGCATCCCACTTGTGAAGGCATACCACCCCAAGCCATTACTTCCACATCAGAACAAATCAATCCTTTTCCTACAGTCCCTACTGCAAGATTCCTTACTACCAATGCTCAGAATAAATCCTGTTAAGTGATAAATATACTGAGAGTTTGCAAAATAGAATTAATCCCCTCTGCCATTGCACAGCTGAGCTAGTGAAGGTAACTACAGCAGACGTGCAACACTAAAGGGATCTTAGATTATCTAAATATGATCAGTCTCCTGATGAGAGATGGTGTTATCCAAATGTCTGCAACTGAAAGCATTAAAGGGTTTAAAAAAGTTAAACTGAGTCATAAACAGGGTCATATCAGCAAGTACGAAAATGGAGCTGAGTCTCAACAGTTGACAACTACTGATCCACGTGATTGGTATTTCCCACCTTACACATTCTAATTAAAAGAAGTCCACACTGCACCTTCTACAGCCCAACACTGCACTCTGAGTCAGTGGGTGTGAAAATCCAGTGACAAATCGTAGCACAACCAGGTAACCCTTCCCAAAATATCGCACAGTCTCCTCTTCCACGTTCACATCTCGGATCTCATTCAGTAGAGCCACTACTGTAAACAGATGTGGAAAACAAAGTAGTCTGTCAGCATTACGGTAAACTCTCAGCACTGCTACTAGTGACTTCCATGACTGTGGCTCTATGCTCTTGAATACTATTGCTCTGACCCCGTACAGCCAGGGCAGTCCTGCAATAGCAAACGATTGCTGAGCTATTCAGGCAAAACAAGCACGGAGAGACTACAGCACACACTAGCTGGTATAGGCCCTAATGAACAAGATACACTGCCTCCCAGGAACTGGGGACCATTGGTTTACTGCTGCTGTTTCCCACTTACTTTAACAACAGTTTTAACTATTTATCTGTACAGAGTAGGTAACCGGGTGTTAAGTTTACTGTGATTGAACAAATACTGAAAGATTTGACTGTTCAGAGCTTCCGCAGATCTCTGGGTCCCCACATTAACAGTACTTGAAACAGATATTGGCAAATAACCTCTCAGGAAGCAATGTGCTCAGCTCCAACATATCAACATACCATCAAAAGCGCAGAAGCATTAAACATTCTTCTCTCCACATCTCTTACCTTCCATCTCCAAAATGAACTGTTTAAAAACCAATTCAACTTAAGGAAATTCCAAATTTTGTCAGTTTCCTAAGCGTATTGAGAGTTGGTTTGATTTAGACTAGCAAGCAGAATAAAAAAAATCTGACATCGAAGAGGATCCCACTTTAGTTTACGATGGAGCTCCTGTCTCACAGTGACTCACCCAAGTCAGACACTATACTTAAACTTCTGTTACTCCAACAGGAAGCTCAAAAGAAATGAGACACTGCACTAAGCTGAGCCTACTGAATATGCTGGTTTAAATGCATGTTATATATCTGCAAGATATAACCTGCTTGCTTGCATATGATATCTGAAGATTTGCCTGCTACCAAAACCAGACTAGAACACAGAAATTTCAACTCTTATATTCAAAATTTAAGGTTTTCACCTGTCCCACCTGCAAAGCAGGTTAGCCAAGGGAAACACAAACCTGCACATTAACATCCCAAAGGAATGATTAAGACTATTATGGAAAGCAATGTGTAAGCCTAGTTACCTTGGATTAAAATAACTAACAAGATGCATTCAGCACCCTAACCTGAAGAAGCATTTGGGTCCCAAGAGGCAGACTATTACACCCACTGCTTGGGAACAAGAGAGATCTGGAAACAGATGTGACTAATTTGAGTCCAGAACTCCAGAAAAGCCTATTAAATGGGCATGTATGCACTTCTGTCTGCTCACCACGTTTATTACCACAGATAATGCTTTCTCACCTTGTTCATTGCCTCCTTTTGAGAAGGTCAGTATTTTTTTGTAAAGATTGAACGTTTTTAGGCAGACTGTTCCCTTGCTCTTATCAAATACAGCTTCCTGTAAAATTGAGAAATAAAAAAAAAATCAACATTTTCTTAAAAACACCACCAGTAGCTAGGCATCAAAGTAAAATAAAAAATAGTTATATGGGAAAATAATCTTAGTAACACAGAAAAATATATAGCTATTTTAGAGACATTCCTTTATTATTAGACTGCGAAAATCGCAATCTTGCTCTTGGCTTTAACAGAGACTTTACTTTAACTATTGTGTTACTTCTAGAAGGAAGTTAAAGCTGGTTTCATTGCCCCTCTTGCCACATTCCTTATGTAATAAAAACTTTGCCTGGAATCAAATTTGAACACTAACTTGGAGCTTCTTTAATCTTCACTTTTGGTGTACACATTTGGCCTACAGTATAATCATATAGTGAACATAAGTTCTAGTTACATTTTTTACTAACACAGTCACTAACTCCACCAGAATTCCAGTGTTGCGCTATACGAGCCAGGCTTACACTAGATTTAAAATATCCCTGACACTCGATGAAGACACTCAGATGTGTGGGTTGCTTATTCTAACAACACAGGTCAGTAAGGTGACAAGCCTATATAGCGGGTTATAGCTCTCCGTCCAACTCCCCACAAATCAACGTCCACAGGATTATAAACCAGCTTCACAAACACCACTCTTTTCCCAGGGGAAAACAGCTGAGTAGCCTGGAAGGTTAGAGCTACCCCATTTAACAGTCATTCTGTCATTAGCTGGCATAGTAAGTACAAAATCATGTTGCAGTTCAATGTGCTATTCTTTCTCCCTCTTTTCTATAAGAGCAAAAGGCCACAAAACAGTTTGGGGCAAGTCTCCCCTTACAAAACACTCATATATATAACTTCACATTTTCATGCTTGGGTAGTGAAAGAATCATTGCCTTAATTCCAGTGCTAGTATAGCAACCCCAAAGGGTTTCCTCAGAATCAAAATGTGTAACTTGTCTGTTTGGACTGAGCAAGTGCATGGGGCTGAAGTGCATGTGGCTGCTGGAATCAGCATCTGTCAACTGTTTCTAAATTCACACAACCTCATTTCCCAAGTTCAGCATCTTACCTCCCACTGCTCCAGATTCTGTGCTGCCACAAAGAAACACCCAGCCATATAGAAGAGCTTCCATGCCAAGCTGTCTGAACAACGCAAAAAAATGCACAAATTTAGTTTGGGTTGGTTTTTTTTTTCCTTCTTTAGTATTCAAACAGTTTTAAAAGCAACACACTCCCTGTAAAGGCAACAAAAGGAAAAAAGGTTCCTCTGATGCAACATTTTTACTTTTAATTGCAACGCAAGCTATTTTACAGTTCTCTCCCAGGATAAAAATACAGAAACTCTTCACATATTTTTCAAAGACTCTTTCTACACTGGGCTCCAAACTATGCAGAATTATAAGCATATGTATTATTGGCAAGGTTGTAACATCACTACATCTTTCTTTTCCCTAAAAGCAAAGGCATCAACAAAACTCTCAACCGGCTCTCAACCACCAAATATTTGTGCTGCAAAGGGCAACAGTAAGGGACAATGGAAAGTCACTGAAGCAAACATGTTTCTTCATAAAAGGAAGCAGTCAGCCCTCTTGACAAACAAACATTTGCCTTTTATGCCTTGGAAATGTTTCCATATAGCAGCCTAAGTAATTTGCTTAGTCAGACTTTTACTGAAACCAGAGTAGAACTGTGCTCAGTATAATTTCAGAAAAGTTTGTTGCAATGTCTTAAGGAAAAAAGGCTGATATAGCTGGTGTCTCAAGCAGCTTTCACTGGACTTTGCTCTTAAAATAAAAATACATTGAGTATATTGGTAGTATATTCCTACACACTATTAAGTCTTAAAATTTGATGTTAATAGGATGCAGTAAGAGAATCACAGGATAGCCTGCAGGATAAATTCCACAGATGGAAGGACACCTGGCACTTGGTGCGTCAGCTCTATTGGGGAGGGGCAGGAAGCAGCAGTAGCTCTCTGTTCTCTAAAGGTGTTTTTATGGGTAATCTCTGCCAGTAATGATTTAACAGTTTCCAGAGAAACAGAGCACTTCCATCAAAGGCAAGGTAATCATTTCATTACAGTGGCAAACAATCATTATGTGTCTTCCCAGGAGAGCTCTGAGGACCAGCTAATCACATTTATAAAACACACTGAAAGCACAAAATGCCACAGAGTACTAAATATCATTATTAAAAATACTCTTACAAATGGAAAGGGAGGCTGAGTAAGAAATAGAGCATTAAAGCACAGTAAGTCACACAGAGGCAACAATTATTATTGGATTTTAATATTCACACCACAAAATGTGATAGGTACTTATACTGCCTTTGTAAGGCCAGACAGAAGCTGCAGAAAGGAGTCATCAGCATGAACAGATCAACAGGAAATAAACTTTAAAAAAAAAGATAGACCATTACCTGCACTATAATAAGCAGCAGCCAAACCTATGGAGGCTATTCCTAGGATGAGAGGGGAGAGAATTAAGACAAACCAGCAGCTCAAACCACCTAAAATTCCCTGATGAAAAACATATGAACATTCACAAGTTCATCACTTTTCAAAAAAGGCACAAATGTGATTGCAACATTGATCACTAAGTCAGTTATTTTTCTCTGAACTCAGTATAAAAAACCTCCCATTCTGCAAAGATACTAAAGAACGCAGGGGCTGAAGTCAGAAATAAAAGGTCGTGACAGAATCGGGAACAGAACTTCAGAGGGACTCTCAATCTAACCATTACACCATACTTCCTCTCAAGCGCAGTACAACACTGAGCATGCTAAACACTACAACGGATATTACACTACAACGGTTATTTTTCCCCTCTAAGTGCTCTGTGGAGCCAAAAGAACGCTTCTGCAATAAAGTTGTGTCCTCTCATTGAGAAGGGAGCAGTAGAAAAGCGCCTCTTGCCCCAGATTGCTGCTGCAACTGCACAGATCTTGTCTCAATAAGAGTTTGACAACACGACATCACTGAAAGCAATGACAATGTTGTAGTGTTACTGCAATGGGATCTACTCATCTGGAAAGCAGAACATGCCACATTTTCCCTACCAGCTCTCTCAGTGTGGTCCTGAGAAGTACCACTCCCTATATTTTTTTCTGCTTATTGAGTAGTGTTTAAAACCAGATGCCTTTCAGAACACCCTGTATCACTTCCTATTTCATATGCACACTGCCAACCACAAGTAAGATCTAACTCCAGCATCGCTTCACTGCACGTTTTTCTATTTCTGAAAACCTAGATGTTTTCCAATGTAAGCATGCATTCCCTTCAAAAGCTTCACATTTACATTGCTACATGGCATATAATAGACTCTTTTCTTCATCTTTCAGGACTCCCTTAAAATTCTGTGAGCCTCTGAGGTTCTGCAGATAACAGACTAAAAATTACCAGTCTCACAGTGAAACTACCACACTGAGAAGGAGACTTCAGACTCACTCAGCGGCTATGCTAAAGGAAAAGTTCAAAGCATGATGATTCCTCTTCTTCAAAGAAAAATGCCTAATAGACAGGTATCTCTTGTTAGAGGCTCTTTCAGGAATTTATTCTGTGACTCCCTCCCTTTAAAGCAAGCTCTGAAATAAACTGAGGAATATTATGGTCTTACCAACAAAGAGGGACCAAGATCGGATGCCAGGTGACCTCTTCAGATGAAGACGGGAACTTGAACGGTTTTCAACCAACATGTACATCTTCAGAAGAAACTCCCAACAGCCCAGTCTGACTCATGAAACCTCACTGCCAAAAAAGATAATTTAAAATCATTGCTGACTCCAACAATCTCCCTTCCTAGCATTTGTCAGGAGTTATCAAGTCTTAATCTAGACTATAAAAGATGTTCAGAGTAAGAACATAGTCTTCTTCACAGGAATAGCAACATGCACACGTAAAAAAAACTGCAAAGAAAAACTGTCACGTGGAAACTTGCACAACGACAACAGGAATCCGAATCCTTCAAGAAACTTCTCATTTTGGGAATAAAAGTCTCTTCCTTTTTACCACAACCAGACTCCAGAAGAAAATGTGAAAAACAAGAACCTGGAACAACGTTGTTGCTAGTTCATGCACACTTCAGACAAATAAAACAGCAAGAGCAATGGGAAGTTCTTTGACAGCATTTTTCCTGCTAACTGCCAAGGCTGCCATGAGGGACTAGCCTGGCAGCTGAAGCAGGACAACGCAGCCTTCTGCAACACAGATTTTTGGGTCTCTCATCCCCAATAGACCAGCAAGGGTTACAGCCTCAGCCCAGCAGTGCCAGTGTCACATAATGCTATATATGGCATTCCCATCTTTCAAGTCAACTCAAGAATAAAACCAGGAGCTTCCAACAAGAAGTATGTTTGTCTCTCACCAACAAGACTGTGCCTTCAACCTAGTCAGAAAGTAACAGCAGCGATAAAAAAGAGAGGTACTAATTAAAAACAGGAAGAGCTGAGCAATCCCAGGCAGCATTTTCAGCAAGTTTTAACTATTTACAGCATAAAATTATTTGACTTCTGGCATGATTGTGAGCTCCAGTGCAAAAACCAATCCTAGCCTAGTGCTCTCAACACAAGCATAAAGACTGATTTGTATGAGATGCAAGAGGCAAATAAGGACCCGGCTGATCTTCCAGAATTGCCCCTAGAGAAAGGACAAGATGCTTAGTGCTTCTCTTGCACAAATTGGTAGAGATGCATGTCCTTATTATGAATGCCACAATCCAGTAAAAGTAAATGGGAAATGAAAGCATGGGCCAAACAGTGTGTCATGTTAGCATGGTATACCTTGGCCTTAATCAAGGATATCTTCTGTTTTGCTCTTTTGTGTTACAACCTTTGTATCACTTAAGGTAGGGGGGTTTAAATAGCCTTCCTCAAAAGGGATATCTAAAAAGGACATCTACTTTTCTGATCAGTGTAATGAAGCTCTGTATCTGTGAAGCATTCTGGGGACTACAGGAGCTCGTTTACTGTTGAATACAATGAATGCCAACTCCTTCTATTGACTGGGTACTTTAATCATTAAATAGCCAACTCTCTGCTCACAGCACCAGCTCCTAGGAGGCTGTCATTAAGCTGTTAGCTGTCCACAGTAACAGGCTTCCAGAAGAATGCCAACATTCAACAGGTTTTTGAATAACCATGAAAAACACTTAGAGAGCAGGCCCAAGCACATCCATGTTATTACAGAAGAAAAATATGCAATTTTTAGTCCTTCAGTCATCTTGCTGTTCTTTGATACTACATGACACTCCTGCAATTCTGCACCAACTGGCTAGTTTAGATACAAAGCTCCAGGGATTTTTTTTTTATTTAATAAAGCATATTTAGCCAAGTCTTTGCAGTGAAATAAAAAGCACATATGACTTCGATTTTAATCTCTTAGCAACACACCTGAGAGAATCTGAAACCAAGAGACAAAGCCACTTGTATATAAGGCACGCTCCTTCTCCTCTGGATGTCAAGCATCACATTTTAATTTTCAAATGACTCCTGCGAGTTACTCTCAATACATCAGAAAATATTTCAACACATACAAAGCTCTCTCCTGCCTGCAGCTTAAAAAAGTATCAACAAGTTATCAAATACATAAAGACCACTGCAGAAACCTGGCTGTATTTCACAAACACCACACCCCACTTAAAACACAATTCACATACATGCCAGTTATATCTGTCAATGTGAAAACCAATAACGTGAACTTCGATATCTCCCCCCCATATTCATTCAGTGAAGTTCAATCATGCAAATGTCAGTGCCAGCTTGGTGCTGGACACTCAAAGTCAACGGCAGCCGCCTGCAAGATCAATGCCTCGGGGAATAAAAAGCACCAAAGCAGCTTCTTAAAACTTACACTTAATAGAATAAGTCATAAACGTGCATTTATGTGAACACCAAAGATTTACTATGACAGTTTTACGATTACACAGAGAGAGATATCTTTGGGCTGCTCATTTTACTTGAATTTGTTGGGTTTGACATTAAACTGCTCTCCATCACCGAAATAGACACCCATATACTTCCTCCAAGCTCCCGACTGAGGGTAAGCGAGCAAAAGCCATCCAAACCACCACCCTGAAAGCTTCACTGCAAACATCGAGCCGGGACCACGCACCGGGATGAGTTTCCTTCACCCCCCCGTCCCGCACCCGCCTCCCCCCGTCAGACCCTGGGCACTA
>VZSZ01011521.1:135537-158340 GCA_013398815.1 Ibidorhyncha struthersii | reverse complement strand
GCCGTATCGTCGGGACCGTATCGCCACGGTCGCGACCTGCACACGGCTTCTGGCTGCGCGCGGTGTGATCTTCCCCTTGGGATTGACAAAAAAACCCACCTCAGAACTGTGAAACTGATGAAGCGAGTGACTTTCTGAGGAATTATTTTCACCGTTGCAAATGCACTTTGAAAACAAGGCATTGCCTGTAAAGATGTAGATTTAACGCTGCCGAACACTGTAAAGGAGCCACGTTAGCTTCGAATGATACAAACAGTTCTGCAAAGATGTTATTATTGAACAGTGAAAACGTGTTTTGCATAATACATGTATTTTCTGTTCTGTTTCAGGAATGCAGTAAAAACCAGAAAAATGATGATATGCAAAGTACATCTGTTGATGCATTGAGTTCAAATGATGGGTTTGAAGAGGTAATGTTCATTCTAAAAATTGTAATATACTCTTTATTTGTCATCTTTTTTTGTTGTGTACCCCAGAGGAGGTTTTAAGTAGAGAACTTTCAAGTACTAAATATAACACTAACAAGCAATTATGAGCCCTTCTGGGCAAGATGAAATAAACCCCCCTTACTATGCAAACCCAAACCAGAAATTGAAGTTCTAAGAAAATTCTTTTTTTTTAGTGTCAAAAATCTTACATCAGGTCTTCAAAAGAGAGTCAGGGCTTTTGAGGAGAAAAGAGGGAGGTTTGACAGTACAAGTGCACAAAATGTCTTCTTATTTTTTATATTAGACAAACTTACAGATCACCTGCTGTTCTTCAACAGATGAGTGCGTCCTTGGGAATGAGTTCTTAACTGAGGGATTTTTGTTTAGTTTTTTTTGCAAGTAGTCTGGTTATGTTGCACTTGAACCCAAGCATTCCTTCTTCCCACAGATGAGCTGCCAATGGCACTGTAGCCAGAAGCATGAAACTCTTGATCTTACAGTATATGTTCAGTGTAATTGTGGCGCTATGTTCTCTTTGTTTTACCTTGTGGTAAAAAGCCAAAGCCATCTGCTATTACAGAGGCATCTGGCTATTAAAGAGGTTTAATAGTTGAAGTAAAGGTTTTCTCAGTTGCTTAGTAAGTTGATGGGGACTGTCAGCATTGAAATGCAATGCAAATCAAGTTACAACATGGAGTAGAGGGCTAAATGTATATATCTGTATATAGAATGTAAATAGATCTATGTTTTTGCAGTTTCACGGTAATATTAGGAGCAGAGCCATGAAGAAGGATGGAACAAATTCTTTTGATTACTTCTGAATAATCTTGGATGCTACGCAAGTGTCATGGATTGCCTTGTTTTAAACAAAACACTGACAGCATGTTTGCTCTTCAGCTGGGTCATTGCAGAGGTCTTGAAAATTGGTCAATTGTTATTAAATACTTGTTTATCGTTTTCTTTCCCCCAGAAAAATGAGTTTCATACATTGGCTAATGCTAAAATACTCCTTAGCGACTGCCTAGCTTGTGACAATTGTATGACATCAGAAGAAGGAGCCAGAGTTTTCCAACAGAATCAGAAGGAGCTCTTTCGTATTCTTAACCTTAATAAGGTAAAGTGACACAAACAATAACACACTGTTTTCTGTGAGGAGGAGGCAATTACAGAATGACTAAGCAGCTTGGTTTTCCAAGGCAGATACCGTGAAGATTTGTCAGGATATACTTTGCCCAAAGAGGAAGTGAAAACTTCAGGCAAGATGAACATTCAAGTACTGAAAATAATTTTGTGTTAGAGATGCAAGATCATGGCACTTAACCTAATTCCTAGAGGAAAGTTAGTGCACCTGCAGAAGTAAAATTTTTGGAAAATTTAACTTCCTCATTACTGTAATAACAAATTACTGTGAGGTTCAGAGTTTATAAATACTCATGCCTTTGTTACTAGGACTGTTCTGGGTGTTTCTCATGCCAATGTATCCACATAACACAAAGTTACCAAGGCAAGTTTTTGAAAGTAGAATTGTTTTTAATATATATTTGAGCTGACTACATTTGGAACCGATTTTTTTGTCCAAATTCTTAGCAAGAAGTGTTCTATCGCTGTCTTATTTTCTGCAGAGATCTGGATTGCCTGGAAGTTAGTTGCTATGTATGGTGCTTGGATCACTAGATCTTGATACTGATTTAATTATTTTAGTTCTGCTTCAGACTTTGTGTCCTTACTTGGTACGCCAAAGCTACTAGAATTGATATTTTTTTCTTAATCTGTACGTAAGTGTCAGAAACAAAGGGATTCATTACACAGAACTACTTTAACTCTCCATACAGTATGATGTTGTCGTACATGAGAAAAAGAGAAGAAAAGGAGAAATAAAAATCTTTTGGGTCACATGGGTCCTGCTAAGAGAGAGCCTGAACCCTACAACACGGAGGCAGCCAGGTGCCTTGATCAGAATGTCAGGGGTCTGAAAGAGGACAGTGAGCAAAGGAGATGCTTTCCAGGCAGTCACAAGCTCTACTTGAAGGGTCATTAGACAGCATTTAGGGTGTGTAAGTACAAACTATGGTCCCTGACATTTCTAGGGTCAGACTTGTCTGTGACATAGTCCTGGCTTGTCTTCCGAGGGTTCCACTGGTGTGGAAAACGTCCCAACTAAAACACAAGAATCATCTTCACATAAACGTGACAGCAATCAGAGCTTTACAGTTGCGCACCATCTTAGGTATTTCCAAAGGGTTCTTCAGTGCCTACAACCACTGGTTTGTTGAGGGTTCTATCTTACCAGCTTCCCTTGACAACTTTAGTGACACAGGAGCCTTAACAAAGGATCAGATCTGTAATTCGTTGGGTTGGATTTGTAACTTCAGATGCCCATGCTCCTGTAAACATTAGTTATCTATTTATTAATGTTTAAACATACAGCTTTTTTCATATTTGCTAGATTTTTTTCATATTTTTAGAACATCATTGATGCTGAATATCTCCTAACTTTCCTTATGCCATTAGGAGACCAACCACAGATTTGTCCTAGGAGGGGTGGATTTCCCCAAGTTATATAAAAGAAACATCTACAGATGATTAGAGACCAACACTGACAGCATCAGAGGAACATCCTGTCCTGCCCTCAGGCAACTCACTAGTTGTTTGATAGGAGTTTTAATGATATGGCCCACTGAAGCACAGGATGCTGAGGAATAACTGCAGAAGTGGAAAAGGGAGGGAAAGTAGGGAGCCTTACCCAGTTGTAATTATGTACCTTGTTTCCTTTGTTTTTGTTTTGTTTACCAGAAATGTGATACCTCAAAACACAAAGTGTTGGCAGTGTCTATATGCCCTCAGTCATTGCCTTATTTTGCTGCTAAATTCAATCTCTCTGTGAATGATGCAGCCAAGAGACTCTGTGGTTTCCTCAAAAGTCTCGGTAAGTTTGGGTTTGTTACTGTGGTGGAGCAGAAAGGGGAGATTATTTTAGGGTTTTGCTTCCTCAGCAGAATTCTTTGTTATGCAGTCATAAAGCACATCATTGTGCAGCCAGTGCACAATCTAGTTAAGAGTTTGAAATATGCGCTCTGTGATATTGGTGACAGTGCACCAGTATGACGTACAGCAGTTTCAGAAATTGATTGGAGGCATTACCCTGTTGATGGTAAAGGTCACAGAATAGAAGGACATTGTAGAGCTGTCTTCAAAACCTGCACTACCCAGAAATCGAGGAGGGTTTGGTCATGAGCTTCAACAAGATTTCCTCTTGTTTTGTAACTTGAGGGAGGAGGGAATTCTTATCCTAAATGCCTTCCAGTCCTTTTGACACATATCTCTAGAAGATTGTCAGTTCTGTTTTTTCTGTAACTTGAAATTACAGACGAGAACTGTTGTATCTGCCTATTTTATATTAAAGCTATATTTTCTTTGTTCTTTATATGATATATATATGTACA
This sequence comes from Ibidorhyncha struthersii, assembly GCA_013398815.1. NCBI lineage: Eukaryota > Metazoa > Chordata > Aves > Charadriiformes > Charadriidae > Ibidorhyncha > Ibidorhyncha struthersii. The sequence continues at coordinate 154,469 of VZSZ01011521.1, read as the reverse complement.
AAGTTTTATTTAAAAAACAAAAACCACTTTGCCTGTACGTTTGGGGAGGGTGGAAAAGGACAGTAATAAACCCATAAACTGCTTCCTCCCTTATATATGTATATATTTTTTCATTTTTCGTAGTTTTTATGCATCTCAGTACCCAGTATATTTTCTTCATCTAAAAGGAATGCTAAGTTCTGGTCGGCCCTAGTTTTCTTAGAATGCGTTAATTATCTATGCCTCACTTGCTGCAGGGACGTGTTCAATATTACGTAGGTGTATAGGGAGTATGTTGCTAAATAGGCAGACAGAAGGTCTCTGCTGTGTTGGTGATATGCATGTGTACCTTTGCAGACAACTCCAGCAATGGAAGATATGCCTCTTAGCTGGATATATTTTCTGTGGATAATGATGTGCAACTTCAGCATGTCCTGTAAAGAATGCTCCTTCTCAGGAGTCACTGCATATAGCCCTGGAGTCATGAGATCCCATTCAATTAAACAAAACCAAATATATGCTGAATGGCAAGCTTCTCATAAGGAAACGGACAACTATTTGAAGTGTTGCTAGTCAGTATTAGCAAGTTGGTAGCCGTTTTAAAGTCAGGACAGAGAAGATAGCTTTTCAATGTATGGCTTAGTATGACTGCTGTTTGTGAAAATTGTAAAATTTGGAGAGGGGAAAGAATACGCCTGCTGATCCTCCAAGATTTTCTGTAGACATGGAATGTGGAAAGAAGCCTGTGAGATGGAAAACATTCTAGTAATTCACTTTTCTTTACTGCTTTCTCTCATAGGGGTGCATTATGTATTTGACACCACTATAGCTGCTGATTTCAGTATCCTGGAGAGCCAGAGGGAATTTGTGCAGCGGTATCAACGGAGGAACCAGGAGGAGCATGCCTTACCAATGTTTGCCTCTGCTTGCCCTGGTGAGAACTGATTTCTCCAACTGCCTGCACTTCAGCCTAGTCTCATTGGAACTACCAAGGAACTAAAGAAAGGGTAGTTCATTTGGGAGCCTTACATAATTTACAGCATTTTGGCTTTGCTTTTGAGAGATACCAAATATCGCACGTGGTACTTGTTACCAGTAGTGCTGATCATCCTTAGTGCATTTCAGTGCATTGCTAGATGGGCCCATTTTTCATGGGCTGTTGGGAGAGCAGAATTTGTTTCCAGATCATCATCAAGCATCATCAGCTTTCCTATATGTGAGGTGCCACAGCCATAAATGTGAACCATGCAGACAAAGAATGGGTGTGATCGTGCTGGATAAGGCACGTGCTAATTCAGCACAGGGCCTTACATGGTCAGACAGAAAGGTTGCAGTAAATTCCCTAACTGCATGTTAGAGTTGTCTTCTGTTGGAGCTCTGTAAAAGGTGAGGAGTGTAATTTCTAGTGTTGCTCAACAACAACAAAAATAAGAACTTTGCTGTAGTTGACAGCCTCTGATAATATGAAGAAGCTGAACTACTGATTTCCTGTGCTAGTGTTTATATGTGATATTTATTAGTCAGAGAAATTAATCAGAACTGGAATTGAGGAGCTGGTGGCTGCTGCTTTGTGTGTCCAGACCACAAAGTTTAACATGGTGTTTCCTTGTTGAAAATAATCTTTAAGGAACTTTGCTCGCTGATATAATTAAACCACAACCTCTGTTATCTTAAGCAAAGTTTTGAACTTGCCATTTAAGCCTAGGGGAGAGTAGCAAGTGACATTACTCTTAATGACTGTGAGAGATGGTTATGTCTAACACTTACAAAATAATTCTTACTTGAAATGTCGCAGACTTGACTCACTAAATGTCTCACTTCTGAGAATTTTGCATCTGAGAACTTGCTCTTTTATGAACAGAACCTGCACTTACCACAACTGGAAAGGTGTAGAACATTTGGTCATTGTTTAGTTTTCCCATTTGCTAGCACACTGCCATTTCAGTTTAAGTATAAGTCACATTCCTAAAAAAGTATCAAAAAGGAGGTAAAAGTAACTTCTTTGCCTAGCATCCCACTCAGCTTCACCTTAAAGCTCATGGTGTTGCTTTTCAAAAGGCTAACAAAAATATAAAAATATTTCTTTCTAGCTTTGAAATAACTTAAGTAGATTGCATTCTTTAAAGAAATGTTACAGTGACAAGAGAGTGAGTTAGAGTTGCATTTGGTGATCCCCAGAATATGCTGTTGTCACTGATTTGAAGTTTAAATATTGCTATTTGAATTGTACTTCTGTTTGTTCTGCGTACTCTGCAGTGGAAGTATCTGTGTTATGCTTTAGGAACTACACATGTATTCAGAGGAAGAGTCCTTTTTTTTTTTTTTCCTGTTACTGTTATCTTGGTGTTGCCTCCTATCTTCAGGAGCAGACATACTATATGTTGCTTTTTTTTTATCTAAAACCTGTGGAGTTGAAGCAACCCCCTGTTACTTAGCTTTGTTGTATGTGGTTTATTTAAAATTCAAAACCTGAGGATTTATTTTAGAACTTCTGAAATTATTTTAATTTTCTTGATCTCAAATCAGAGCTCAGATTATTTGCTGCTCTCATTGGAAATATTCTTAAATGGAGCACTTTTCTTGTCCTTGTCTGTCCTACAAAAGATTGTTTCTGTTTTCAGTGCTAATTATGGTGTTAGCTCTCTGCTGTGGTATAGAAGTTAGCAGCAGCACGGGTGCTTTCCATTTCCGGAAAAATGAACTGAAATATCACTGTGAACCCGTTCTGAAAGCATATGGTATTTCATTCCCATTGACAGCAATTACAGAAAAAAAAAAAATCATGATCAGTCATTTTTAAAGTAAGGTTGTTTGCTTTGTTTCCTGACTTTAATTGTCTGGGTGCATTTTCTGTTCCTCATTCTCCTTCCTTTCTCTACTCCCAGATTACATAAATTTATCCCAGAAATGTTGTTTACTGGGTGTGGGTTTTATATAGCTCCACAGATATAAGGTCAACATGAACTCAAGTATAACTGCTTCACTCTTACTTACCTTCGAGTGTAACTTTCCATGGAAATACCACCCTCTGCAGGAGTAGTCTGTGGTGTAAAATCTGCCATGAGCAAAAGAGCATAGCCTGTATAGTCCCAGAACCTGATCAAAGGGCATTTTATTGTCTCTGTCTTAATTCTTCTTGCCTCCTCCTGCTGCTCTCTTAAAAGAAAGCGAGCTAATTTGGGGGGTGGGTGTGGGTGTTGTTTCCTGTTGAAAGTACAACAGTGTAACTGCTGATTGTATATATAATATCTCAGAAGTAATCAGTTCCCTTCCTTAATTTACCAAACTGGTAAGGCACATGAAACACTTGCTCTGGGAACCAGCCAGCATTTTTAATGCATTGCCAGCCTTTTACAGGAGTGGGGTTTTACAGTAGTGAAAGTTTTCTTAGTTTTTCTGCACTTTATACAGTTGCATAGCTATTTATAGCATGCATCTTTGTGATCTGCTCATGATAAACCACTAAAAATAACACGTTCTGAAGTACATCTGTAAGAATTTATACAGTGGTTTCTTGTTCTTTGATGCCAATGCAAGCCAATAAATGGCTGAGAATGTGAATGCATTTATGAAGGTTGTAGGTCTGTATGGGTACAGCTGTACATTGATATAAGAGCTGGGTATCTTAGGCTTCCTGTAACTGTGGCGCTGGAATTCAGCCCTGTCGATGAGTGGGCAGAAACAGCTAGTGCGTATGTGAAGGGCAGATAAATGCCTTGTGTTGTTCATTCACCGAGGCTGCTTATATAATTAAACAGTGAGTAATGGTCATTGTGGAGCTGGAACTGCTAGACACTTGTTCCATCTGCTGCAAAGAAAGAAACAATTTAAGAAATTGCTTTGGTCAATACCTGCCAGAAGTCTCTTGGGATTTAGTGAAATTTCCTTACAGTTTGTGATTACAATACCTAAACCATTCCAATTCTGAAAACTACCCTCATAGCAGGAGTGCTGTGGTGATTAATGGTAATCACAGTTGCAGTATAAGGGAAGGACCTTCCAGAAATGTTGCTGAAGTACAAGGCAGAATGTTTTTAAAAAACGTCCTTACTTTGTTTGAAGCAGTTTTTGTTCTATTTTGACTGAACTTGAGACTAAAGCCATTTAAGAAATAAGATATACATATGATGCAGAATATGCTAATGCATCCTTTGTACCAAGCACCAATAAATTAAGTCCTTGGTTGCAGGTAATGTCTTGGACTTAAAGTCCCAGTTGAAGGTGAACATTAAACAAACTTCCTATTAAGAGTCTAGCAATTCAACACAGTCCTGACATGTAAATCTATAGTCCTTTTATAGCTTTTTCTACAACAGAAATGAACGCTTTTTGAAGATTATGTATGCCTTTGAGATTTTCCATGGAGACCAGTATCTGTTAATCTTGAAGTTGGTGCTTGAACAAGAATAGGGAATATTTAAACAGCTGGAGGAGCCTCATGTTTCCCTAATACTTATACTTTGTCATTTTCATCAGTGAAATGTTATTACACCGGGAAAACCACTTCTCTGCCATAGAGAGACAAACCATCTGAACAGCGCTTGGATTCCAGTTTTGTGCCATTTTTGGCCTTTGTGGCAGTGTTCTGACTTAAATGTTACCAGTTGTTCATACATAAGTGTTAATTTCAAACTTAAGAATTAACCTACAAGTTTTACCTTTCCTGGGGAGCATGTACTTCACAGCAATTTTTCTTTGTTATGTAAACACTAAACTGTTTGAAGATAAAAGACTTCAGTGTGATATTTCTCACTATTTCTTAGCACCAAAAGCAGCATACTTCCCTAGGAGGCTGAGCCTAATACTTCTGCACAATTTTGGTACCTGGTTCTCGTTTTACGTAGGTGAAGCAAAAAGTTCTGAATCTTTGTTGTGAAAGGTTCTGGGCTGCTGTTCTCAGTAAGAGTTACGGTGCCCAAGAAAGAATTGCACACCCTAAGTATCTTAATTTGCTCATTTTTCAGTTCCTGTTCTGGAAGGTGGGAATAATAGAAAGTCTCTGGATATTGCGGGTGGTGTGAATATACATAGCTTGTCATAGCTGAAATGCTGAAGGAGTCTGGTGAAAGCTGGGGGGGGACGACTCTTAAGTGACTAAGACGGAATGTCGAATACAGAGAGATTTCAGTTGGTTACTGTGTGTGGTTGAGTGTACGGGTGTTTCTAAAGAAGGTGTGGCTACTCTAATAGTAAAAGGTGACATTTTTTTCTAGGTGTAATTCATGTGCATCTTGTGATAATGCTTTCATGTGACTCTTCTGTTCTAGAGAATGCAAGCTGGGTGCGTGGATATTAAAGCTCAGGAAACAGAAGGTTAAGCAGCTGAACAGAGTACATTGGTTGTAGTGTCTGGAGATCCAAGGGCTGAGGTCTAGAAAGTCAGCTTTCACTCTTTGTTAGCTGGGGTCCTGTTCTTTCTCCTTTGTTAAAGCTATGCATTAGAAACGGTGTAATAGATCATGACGTTCACAGTGGCTTCTAGGTCTAGAATTAATGACACAATTATTGCTGTAAAGCATTGCTAACAGAGTCTTGAGTTCTCCTACAGTTCCCAAGGTGGGGCTTCCAGCCTACACAGAAATGTCCTACCTACTGTGAAGGTGTCTTAATTTTTAAAAGCTGTTCTATAACTGCTGCCACTTTGCCATGCTTATGTGCCACTTCACTATCTAACTGTGATTTCCTGTCATTCTAGGTTGGATCCGGTATGCTGAAAGGGTCCTTACCAATCTTGTCACCTCTCACATTTGCACTGCAAAGTCTCCACAGCAGATCATGGGCTCCCTGGTGAAGGGCTACTTTGCCAGGCAGCAGGTAAGTAATTCTGATTTATTTTTACTGTTACACTCTTCTAAAAAGATGACCTAGTAGGTTTTAATACTGAAATATAGATCTTAGTGTATTATAAAGTGTTAAAGCATCTTCCTGAATTGTTTGTCCTTTACTTGAACATTAAATGGTGCTGTGCTGCTATACAAGTGCCTGTGATAAGAAGAATGTACAAAAAAACTCATTTCGTGTGGTGCAGTATGAGCTGGCAGCAATCCTTGTGCTCCCAGTGTAACGTGGATTTAGGTTTTTATGGATGAAATTAAATCCAGGGTAGCTAAAGAGGGTCCTGTGAAATGCTGCCTGTGTAGTTCTATAGCACAGCCAAAACAGGAGTGGAGGAGAATAATGTAGAAATTTCCCTGTTTTCTGGGATCAAGAAAAGTATTGTATTTTAGAAACTAACCTTTTGATTTTCTCAATTTTGTATGTTGAAAAAGTTGCTGTTATTACATATTGTACTTAAATTTAACTCCATCCACATTATATAGAGAAGTATTGCTATGTCCACATAGCTAGAGAAATATCGATGGACTTGCTGTGGATGAAGGTAAATGAGTGACAGCTAAAAAACTGATTTTGAAAGTCCTGACTTGCATTCACTTTCTAAGGCAATCAAAAGCTGCAGAAAATGTGACCACTCTTTTTTCAGTGGTGCCCAGTGACAGGACAAGAGGGAACGGGCACAAACTTGAACATAGGAAGTTCCATCTAAACATGAGGAGGGACTTCTTTCCTTTGAGGGTGGCAGAGCAGTGGCACAGGCTGCCCAAAGAGGTGGGGGAGTCTCCCATTCTGCAGACATTCCAAACCCGCCTGGACGCCGTCCTGTGCAACTCCTGTAGGTTACCCTGCTCTGGCAGGGGGTGGGACTGGATGAGCTCGAGGGCCCTTCCAACCCTGACCAGTCTGTGAAAATGTGGTCTGAAGGAATAAGTTAAAGTTTCAGCCAGAAGACTGACTTTAGATGTTTGTTGCTGATGTTCTGTGACTTCTGGCAGATCACTTCATCTGTGTGCAGCAGTCTTTAAATTTAATTGCTAGGGATTGATTACTGGTATTACCTGCATAGGGTTTATGGTGCTATTTCATCATCCTTCAAGCTGTCTTTTGCTCTTCATGAAGTTCTCTCTTATGTTCCGCAGAACTTGTCTCCTGATAAAATTTTCCATGTAATTGTGGCGCCTTGTTATGACAAAAAATTGGAAGCCTTGCGGGAAGATTTCTACACTGCCTTATATAATTCACAAGAAGTTGATTGTGTTCTGACATCAGGTTAAATCTTCTTTAAACTTACTATTCATAAAGATATAAGTGAATCACCATTGCCAGACTTCGATTATTATTTTTTTTTTGAGTCTGCTTTAGTTGTAAGGTTGGCTTTTTTCTGCTTTAAAAATAAGTACAGGTTTTTGTGCTACTGGTAGTGTAGGTTTTGTATAGGGAAGGCAAAGTGAAAAATACTTTATTAGATTATATTAGATTATTATTATATTATATTAGATACTTGATTAGATTAGATGGTATTAGATTAATACCAACTTGGAAGGAAAGTATTTTTCAATCTGAAAACAAGATTCAGGTATTGGCTTTTGTCAGCCTCTTGAGAAAGGTAAGAGTTTGCAAATCCATATTAAAATTCACTGTTTTGTTTGTCTGTGGTCATTATTTAATCTTCCCTGGGGTTATTAATAACATTCAAAATGCATGGCGCCATTGGCTTTTTGGTGTGGCTCTTACCTTTAGGCTTAATGTCCAAATTACGCATCCTCCTTTTTCCCCTGCAGTGTAAAAACGTCTTCCAAACTTTACCTAACAGAAAGGCTAAGGATAGCACTATGCAAAGTTTGGAGCAAGCTGAAGGCCCTTTTCTTCAGGGCTGGAAGTGTGAGGGTTCTCAGACACTGGAGGGAACTGAATCTAGTAAGAATTGGAGAATGTGACTGTAAGCATGTGTTGGTGTTGGGATATTGATCTCTTAAACAGAGGCACAGCATGTGCATTTTGCTTTGTGTTGAAAGTAAAATGTCATATGTTTTCCTACAGGTGAAATTGTCCAAATAATGGAACAGAAAAATGTGTCTATGAAAGATGTGACTGAAGTAGCTGTAGATAGTTTGTAAGTAGTTTTGTTGTGGATTGCTTCCTTATTTTGATGACAGATGATACCACCTTTGAGCATATTCAACATAAACGTAAAACTTCTCAAAAGAATGTTTTTCCTATCTAAAGAAAAAAAGCTTGCATCAAAGCCTGAGTATACTAAAGCCTCATCCTTTATATAGTGGCCCAAAAAAACCCAAAGTATTCTCTTAGATGTTAATTGCTATATATAAGTAATATGAAACAGTATAAAACTGTATATACTGTCTAAATACAAAGCAGATAATTTGAGGTAGTGACCTCTATCTTGTGACTCCTTTAAAATTCATGATTTTTAAAGATTTATGTAGCTCCTTATTTATATTTTAATGCGGTAATATTAGATTTGACTATATCAAGTTCACGACTTGCTGGTCAGCGTGACTGCCTCAGGGTGTTCACCCCGTTCAGAGCTCTCCTGTGCTTAAGCTTGTATAAAGCTGAAGAGTCTCATCTGCCCCCCTCCAACTGTCTGGCCTCACACAAAGATGCTGGGATGCAGTCATGGGGTTGACCATCTGTTCTGTGCTTCCCTCATTCAGAGCAGCATCTTGACAGTAAATTTCCACTTCCCCTAACATGTTCATGGAGAATTGATAGAAGTAGCACCCTTTCAGGAAATGGTAATTAACTTTTTTTTTCCTATACTGAAGACAGCAGTTAGTTTTTCAAGATTAGATAAAATCGAAACATGTTTTAGATGAAAATTGCACAAAGCATTGAGGAGATTTTGTTTACTCACTGTATGACTGGCTTAGAAAGCAGCATGCATGTTGTTTTAATTCTCAGGCTTAGTTATAAAGGCTGGCCTCGCTGCTCACTGATCTTTGTTCAAGTGTGACAGATGTTACTTGGGATCTTTCCAAAGTGGTGGTAGTGGAGCAATAAGCATGCTTTCTTGCACAAAATAGAAAGCTCTGGAAATTTCTAAAAATCCTTTTCACTTTGGCTTGGTATCCTGCTTGGACCTTGCCTAGACTGGAGAAATGTAAGTGGTACACTGGTAACAGTCTCAGAGCTGGCTTTGTAGTGTAGCTCCTGTGATTACTTCTACTAATGATTGCTTCACAGAATGAGAATTACATAAATCAAGTTTTTAAAGACATCATCACATAGAGATGGTAATTTATTTTTAAATCAGCCTGTCCAATGAAAGCACAAGCTCTTATCCAAAATATCTGTTTTATTGGATCAATTTATGTTGGAAAAAAATGTTAATTTTTCAAAGGACTAATCTGATAATACTGGTTCAAGCTTTGAGGCCCAATGATGTAGTTTTTGCTCTTCTGGGGTCTTAAAAGCAGATTTTGCAGAGAAGTTTATGTAACTTGAACTTCTCTTAAAACAAGTTCCAGCAAGTATGAACAAAGTAACTTGTGTTTAAGTTCTCAACTCACTTTAGTAGCTAGAGAATGCAAACAAATAGCAATTGGCTAAAATTAGGAGACACATCATGAAGCAAGATTGCCCAAATTTATATAAAAAAAAAAGTTGCAGTACTTATGTAAAGGCAAAGGCATGGCATAGAGGGGACAGAGATACTAAATTTGTAAACTTCAGCTCATTAGTGATTAAAGTACTTCTCTGACATTATTACCACTTCAGCATTTTATTTTTTTTTTTTAGTAAGGTGTTTGCTGCGGTAATTTTCACTTTGGTTTTGTGGTTGAATGCTGTGCCCAGACTGCTGCTCAGGCAGGAGCTAGCAGTGTAGGCCAGGAACGGTCATGTCTGGAGGTTCTGGGAAGAAGGTAATTAGACTATACCTAGAGAGGCTTTTACATTTAAGAGCAAAGGACATAATCTGTCCATTTGCTAAGATGAAGATTAGTATCTCTTCCTGAAACCAGTATTACCACACACCCGTAGCAATTTCTCCTTTGCCAGAAAGGAACATGAGCCTGTAGAGCTGCAGTCTCTGGTGATCACCAGCATGCATCCCAGTAGTTTATACTCCAGCCCTTTGTGCTCACCCGTGCTCTGTTTTTAACTGAGGCACAGGTGAACCTCCAGGTGAATGCTATGCCCATTGGGTCTGAGCTCACTAATTTTCTTTCCTTAACTATATAGTGTAGCACTTGCCTTCAAGGTACAGTGTTCTAGCCTGAACTGATGTGGTGTTGTTATAGTGGCACAGTGTTACAGACTGTGACAAACAGTTCCTGGAGCAGAATTGTTTGTGAGCAGAGGCTTGTAACTTCTGAAGTACCTTTACATTCTCATGGGCCAAAAATGATTTATTTATTTTTTCTGAAAAGTTTCCTGAGCAGTGAATGGCTGTTAACCAAGTCTTTAGGCTCTGCTGAATGTGCATTCTTAGAAATTACTGTTGCTTGAGGTTTCTGAAGATGGAAAGCCCTGCTTTATATTTTATTGTGTGTTTATTGTGTGTTTATTGTGTGTTTATTTTATTTTATTTTATTTCTGGAGCTTACTAAACAGTTTAATTTATAAAAAGTTGTAATAAATTAAAATATTAATATGTTCTCAATCACTGCTATAAAACTTTTGGGGGGGAGAGACAGAAGGGAAAAAATGTCATACTTTATTGAAGTGAAGGAATGAAATTTTGGAGTTGATTTTTCTTTCTATTGTTTTCTAAGGTTTGATGAAATAAAGGAGGGAGATGTAGTAAGGCATGATGGGAAGAGATCCGATGGTTACCTGGAGCACATTTTTAAACATGCTGCAAAGGAGCTTTTTGGCATGGATGTCAAAGAAATTACCTACAAAGCATTAAAGTAAGCTAGAGTTTTGTATGCTTGTTATGTAGGATGGACTAGTTGGTGCTACAGTGAAACCTAATGCAGTTATTGCTAACCCAGCTCATTCGCTGGTAGGCAATTACATATTATAGACTTGTAAATTTGTTGCTGTAAAGTAGCTCCTGACATCTTTAATTTTTATTAATAACTTACATGCCCTTAAAAATTAAGTATAATGCTGTTTTGAAACTTCCACCCCAACTTGTGCTTAACTCGGTTTAGAAATTGGAAGAGTTCATCCTAATCTCACTGTTATCCTTGTTCTGTTCTCTTCAAAGCATCTGAATACAAACTGACATGGTTGGATCATCCCTTTGGTAATGCAGGGGTTTAAAATGTTCTCTGTTATCTTTATAGGAACAAGGACTTTCAAGAAGTTACTCTGGAAAAGGATGGTGAGACAGTGCTACGTTTTGCAGCAGCTTATGGCTTTAGAAATATCCAAAACATGGTTCTGAAGTTGAAAAAAGGAAAGTTTTTATACCATTTCGTAGAAGTCCTTGCCTGCCCAGGAGGTAAGAATAATTGTGGATTCACGGTTGTTCCACACACATATCTTGAATCTCAAGGGAAGGTTGTCTTACAGGTGCTTCATTTCATCCCTTCTTAATTCTCTTCTTAATCTGAAATGCTTACTATTTAGTGAATGGTCCAGAACACCAATTACATGTGCAGGGTTGGCTCAGAAATTGATTGGGTTTTCTAAAATCAACCACAATGTTATTTGTTCTCTTCTGACCTATAAATAAGTGACACCGTGGCTCTTATGATTATTTCAAAGCTCAGAGGAAATAATCTGAAATTATGATTGTCAAGGGCAAGAAAAGACAAGGAACGTAATTAAGGTCATAAAATCATGGAGAAGGCAGAGAAGGACTGTTAATATGGAAACCTCATTTACATTAAGATGTTGTTGATATTGGAGTCACTTTACCTAAATACAAATTCTAGCAGTGTGGGGTGGGTAGTTTATGTAAAGAGACAGCTTTTTTCTTTAGAGAAGTATAAAAAAATTTTCCAAGTTAATATNTAAGGGTGCCTAAATGGAAAAGGTCAGGCACAAACTGAAGATGGAAAACCAGATAAAGCACTGCTTAACCAGATGGAAGAAGTGTATGCTGCAATACCTGTTAGACTTCCGGAAACCAACATGCATGTACAAAAGATGTACCAGGACTGGCTGGAAGGTATGGACTCTAAGAAGGTCCAGGAAACTTTGCACACCAAATACAGTGCAGTAAGTCAAACAGCAAGCAATCTGGATATCAAATGGTAATAAATCAAACTTGCAAAAGATTTGCTTAGGTTAGTTACAGATTCAGCACTGGAAACATTCTATGCAATCGCAGATGCTATGCACTAGCCGAGCGTATGAATGAGACGCTTCCTAATTGTGGATTATTTGTGAAGAACCATTGCTTTTTAAAAAGAGAAAGAGAAGTCTCCGAAAGCCCTGCTTCCTGCCATTGTCATTTAACTTTTACTATGTGTAATCTCCTGTGTATAATGGATTTCTTTATTCAAAAATGTGATCTTGCAAGGTACATAACACTTTCTGCCAGGTGCAGGGAGCGTAACTCCTGATGAAGCTACTCCATACAAAGCTACAAAATGGGCTTCCCCAAGAAGGCAAGATTAGTGTACTCCCAGGTATGCAATCCTTCTCATTGTGGGAAAACAGTCATGATGAATTTCAATGCTGTTGCAGTTGCTGTGAAGTAACTTGGGATTTATTTGCCTTGTTAACAAAAAAACCCTTTACAGGCACAAGTGTGTATATGGAGAAGTGTAATGAATTTATATATGCCTTCTAGACAGATTTTAACAAAAACCATTCAGTTCTAAACTAGAGTCACCATTCCTTACTGATGCAGTGTTTTGTAAGGAATGGGATGCTTCATATAAACTGAACTTGGGAAACTAATACTAAATGGTTATAATGCAATCCTTCATTAAAAATAGTTCCAAATATGTTGGTTGGTACAAAAAGAGAACTTTTCTTTCCCTATAAGTTTTCTTAGAAACTTGCAGCTAGGAAGAGTGGTGCTGCTTACTTTGTCTGGCTTTGAGTGAGACATGCATATGCACTGGCAGGAGAGCACACGCATACTACAGCTTTGCTGAGCCATACTTAACAGCACTTTTATTCTCTCTTATTTTGGTACACATAATAGCAGATTGTTTTTTAATTTATCTCCATGTTGACAGACTTTTGTAAAAAATAACTTCATGGAGTGCCTCTGAGCTTGCAAGCTGATCAAAGTTGTTATACACTGGCATCGTGAATTTTGGTGGTTTTTTTTTTTTCTAACTATGCTATAGAGGTTTCATTCAACAGACATCTTGAAGTGGTATTTGCATGCAAGCTTTTCTGCAACTTCATGAGTTGTCAGAGGGTTATTCAAGAATGTGATGGACAAAAAAAACCCCGCCAAACAAACTACTACCAAACTTCTTCAGATTTTCCTAGTAGCATCAAATTTGTTCACAATTAATGGCTGTTTGAAGCTAGCAAAGTTTCAGCTTTCCTTTTCTAGTCTGAAGGTGTGGATGGGCTTTTATTAATCATTTCAGGCAGTGTTTGAATGAATCTTCTTGTAAATTTCATAATATTACGACCGCTTGTATGAGTAAGATCTACTACTGCAAAAACCTGTGTATATTTGAAATCCACATTTAACTTGAACACAGTGGATGGGATAAAGGCATTGGTGAAGTCAATGCAAGTTTTTGCATTGGCTAAACAACAGAGGCTCAAAAGGAGAAAGACAGACTTAAGTATGTTACCCTGATGACAAGAGAGAGTTCTGTTACTGTGAAGCTGTGAATAGGATTGCAGCTTTCAGTTGGACCTCCACCTAAATAACACAACATTTCACTTTGGGGGATGTTTTCTTTCAAGTGCAAATGAATTTGATTACTGTGCTACCAGAATGCACACAATGAGATTATACCCATAAATTAGCCTTTGTAAGTTGTTCCTTGTTGTAATAAAAACATTATACTTACGTGGTGCAATATCAGAACATCTACAGAAATCTACCTCTGTACAGGAAAGGAGTCCAGAAATTGTGGGAAGACCTATGTATAGGCAAAACTTTATTAAAGGTCTGCTGAAGAAAGATGGTGGTGTTGCATGAAATTTCTGAACAGATTACTTTTAGAAGCAACATCCAGCTCCTTTGGTCTGATTTTTATTTTTCTTTATCTGTCATGATTTCCTCCAAAAACTTCAGCAGAATTACCTTGTAATAACGTGGTCTTGTTCTGTTTGTATAGGCATATTTCTATGTATATATGGTTTATAGCTTGATGGCATGTTTAAATTATATTGCTTCAGTTCTTTGTATAGTATGCTTATTTTTTTATGTGCATATACTAGATGAAATGGTACAAAAAAGTTGTTTGCTTTTCTGATGACATCTTCACTAAACTACACGAGAGCTGCCTTGCTTTTCTGAAAGAATACCCTTGAACTGTTTGTACGGCTTCAGAAATACTCATCTTCCATAGATGGCATTGCTGTACATGTTCTCTTCTCCCATTGTGCTTGCCTATTGTGCTGAAGAGCCCCACTTCCCATGCTGATGGGAGACCCTAGGAATGGGCCAGTAGGTGAAATAAGTATGTCTACAATGTACTGTGCTGTGCTCCCACTACAAGGGAAATGGGTGGTCTAGTGCATAAAATAAACTTTTTCAGTTGTATCCACCATTTCTTCCATCTACTCAAGTGTTTTAACCTATTGAGATAGTAGCAATGTAAAAATCTAGTAGAGTATTTGTCTGCCTCAGTAATCCTTTTAAAAATAAGGAAGGCTTTTAACTGGGCAGCTTTTAGTGGCTAGGTGGAATGTATGTATTATAACTAGTGACTTACGGTGACTGATACTTGTCTTTTTTTGTCAGCTTTTGTTTTTATAAGACTTTTTGGAGTAAAACCAATTGTAAGTTTTTAAAGCCCTCTTCTTTAAAGTGCCAGTTTAAAGAAAAAAAGCTTTTTCCCTTAACTGTAATAAGTCTTTTCCCCTCCACCTTCTTTCACTGAAATTTTAACATGTATCAGAAAACCTTGTTGCAACTTCATATGTAGTGAAATAGTTGCCCAAGATTTGATTCTGGCTTTTAAGTCTACAGTTGCGAAGTCTGTCACTGTTGACAATGTGTGCTTCTAGCCACACTTTCTGAAACTACAGCATTGTTTAGTTCCCTGATACGATTTTGGCAACTAAAAATTTTCATTGCTACTGCCTTTTCAGCAATGAGAAAAGTTCCTTGTGTGGTCACAGCCATAGTGCTTTACTTCTCAGTTGAATGTTGTGCTGAGACAATCTTGTCTCTAGATGATTTTTAGAAAAGGCTAAATTGGAGGGATTGCAGGAAAGTAGCTGGAAATGTTTAAATAATTTGGAAACTGTCGTGGGGTTTTACTGACTTGAGCATATCAAGTGCTTGATACCTTGGGTTACAGTACTTTATTCTGAGACTGTTACAAGGGATATGTATTGAGAAGTACTTTTGCTATGCCTTCTCCAGTAAGTTTGCCTCAGCCACTGCACCTTGTGTTTGTCCACTATAGTTAATGAATATGGACAGACGTGGGCTATGCCATCACTTAGAATAATGGATATATCTGTATGCAGCAGTCTCAACTGGATTATATTTGGACAGTGTTCAGTTACCTAAATTTCGGTGCTTTGTATTCAAATGGAGCATGACCATGAATTGTCCTAAATAAATCTTGATACTGAATTATGTGCTGATTCTGTCTCATTCCATATAAAAGCTTAACTCTTTAAGTACACTTTGTTTTAACATATGTACCTGTCTGGTGAATTTAGCATGGGTACTTACTTAGTCTGTAACAGTAATACCGTATCAGCTATTTTAGGAGTATTCTGGATTACAGCTACACTTCAGACTGATAAATGGAAGGATACTGCTGGATAGCAGTAGGAAATGGTAATTTGCTGTCTAGAATTGTAAAATAATATATTGAATTGTTGCAAGTCAGACAAGTATCTAGTGGCTTTAAAGCTCTCTTGCCTGGGAAGAATGATGTTTCTGGATGAAGCCAATCTATGGGAGTTGACTAGTTATGCTGAAGTTTAGTATATACAGTTATTTTAAAACACTGGTGCACAAGAAACAGTAAAGTATACTTTTTTGTGTGTGGCCTGATACTTAAAAACACAGCTGGGGAAAGGATGAAAATTAGCCCCAACACAGAAGAGGGGGATATTTTTTTTCATCAGTAGGTTGTGCAAACATTGTCATGAATTCCCTTAAACAGTTAGGAGCTGAACTTCCACCAAATAATAACTAGACCTGAAGGTGATCTGCATGTTTTTTAAGGGACAGTAAGGAGTCGTTAACCTGGCCAGAGGAAAAGGAGGAGGGGCTGATCTTGAGCTTGGTACAGAACAGAGATGTTCTGTTGCTGTGTAAACAAATGACTAGTAAGGACACTTTGAGGAAGGGTGCCAAGATGTTAAGATGTCTTTAGCTATTCTCAAAATGAGAAAATAATGAGGACTTGTGTCAGCAAAGCAGAGGTAATACCCATTTAAATTGTGCGGACTTCAACCTGACATTATACCCTGATATTGTTGCAGTATTGTACTCAGATTATACTCTGAAAAGGCTGCATTTCTGTCCTTATCTTCCAAGTGAACAGTTGGATGCACCTGAAAACTAATGCCCAAATTCTGCACGTTTATCTACTGAAAGATTTTCTTCAGTGTGAATGACTTTTTTCCCTCAAAAAAGACTTTAGATAGATATAAAACAATAGTAAAATGTAATGAAAAAATTAAATTGTAGTAAGAACTATTAAAAAAATTAAAGTCGTCTTTGATCTTTTTGTCAAATTTATAGCTGTTCATTCAAGTTAAGAAAATCAGGATTAGCATGATATATAGTTCAGTTCAACGAAAACCTTCTGGCGTTCAGCTCCTCGAGTTTTACCCCCGTTTCGGTCTGTTGCGCTGCGCTTTGACGTTGCAGTTCGTTTTTCCCTGTGGGGGAGCATTGTACCTGCTGCCCGTGCAGAACTCTGTGCCTTTATTTACGTAGGCTCCTACGCCCACCGCAGCCAGCAGGGCCCTGAGCGGCGACACCGGCGGCGAGGAAAAAGCGAGATCTGTACTGTAGGTTCTACCGAGATTTGAACTCGGATCGCTGGATTCAAAGTCCAGAGTGCTAACCATTACACCATAGAACCGCGTGGTGGCAGTCGTGTCTGCGAGGCCGGAGAATAAATCTATAGCAAAAAAAACCCCACTTCCCACCGTCCTTTCTTCTTGCGTGGCTTAAATGACAGGCCGGGGCTTAACGCAACCTAAAGATTCATGTTTATTCTGCCTCTGCAATATTCGTTGTCTTCGCGGTATAACGATCGCAAAGATGCAGCGCCAGGAAACAAACACCAACGGCAGGAGAGCACCTTTCAGGGACGTAAACCGAATCCTCACACGTGCACCGGGGTTCAGCTGGCTGCCTCCAGCTCTCCTAACGCGTAATTCAGAATTGTGTTTCCACACGGGTTGTTCACAGTGTAGAAATAAATACGTTTCAGTATATTATGGCATGTCTGAAATTGTTCAGATAATTCGTGTAAGAACGTGCTAATCTAGCTGCAGTAAATAATAAATAAGGGGGAAAATATAATCAGGAAAATTGTATGGTTTGTTTCTCTTTCTCTTTTACTTTAAATACTTTTTTCAGGTAGCACATCATGTCAGTAGATTACGGTAATCCAGAAACCCATGAAGAACACTGAGTTTCCTTTAAACTCATTTTCTATTACAACCGCCAGTAAAGAAATCTGCCCAGGTATTTAAAAAAAAAAAAAAAACTAGGTTCCACCGAGATTTGAACTCGGATCGCTGGATTCAGAGTCCAGAGTGCTAACCATTACACCATGGAACCGATATGAAGGACCCCCCGAACCGCTACTATTGAGGGCATCTTATAGCAAAAAAAGACAAACGAATTCTCATAAATTCATAAATATCATCTTTGGTTTGTTTCTCTTCCATGTATTCTGTATGTATTAATTCTATGTAAGAATTCCATTGTTTCTTTATCGCGACATTTTACAGCACTGAAAATAATGCACATTTAGAAGAACCTTAGCATTAAACAAGACATTTCTCAGATCATGTTACTTAGAGCTTGAATAGAGACGTTCAATACCGTGTGCACTGACTTTTATTTCACATTTGTATACTCGTTTTGCTTTCATGGATTTTGGGTTGAGTATTTACTTGCTATATTTGCAAAGCAGCAGGGACCATTGTCACAACTATGGTTTTAGTTTGCCAGGTTGTTTCCTCTCTTGGTATTACTTGACCAGTGTATAGGTAACAGAACGTTTCATTTAAACTGGCGAGACATGGAAAACTACAAATGTATGCAAGGAGCCTTTTATGTGTAATTAAAGACATGGACCTGTTGGAGCGGGGCCAGGGGAGGCCACGGAGATGCTGCGAGGGCTGGAGCCCCTCTGCTGTGAGGACAGGCTCAGAGAGTTGGGGGTGTTGAGCCTAGAGATGAGATGCTCTGGGGAGACCTTAGAGCCCCTTCCAGTCCCTAAAGGGACTCCAGGAAAAGCTGGGGAGGGACTCTTGATCAGGGAGTGGGATGGGATGAGGGGGGGACAGTTTTAAACTGAAACAGGGGAGATTTAGACTAGATATAAGGAAGAAATTTTTTATGCTGAGGGTGGTGAAACACTGGCCTAGGTTGCCCATAGACATGGTGGATGCCCCATCCCTGGAAACATTCCAGGATGGGTTACACGGGGCTCTGAGCAACCTGGTCTAGTTGAAGATGTCCCTGCTCATTGCAGGGGGCGGTGGGACTACATGCCTTTAAAGGTCCCTTCCAACCCAAACTATTCTGTGATTCTATGAAATCATCAAATCATGCTAGAATAAAAAACACTGTAGTCGTCATACCATGGTGCATTCTCTCCTTCCCTTACTCGCACCCACTACACGTTGTCCTGACGGTTTAGGAAAAACTCTCAATACCACCCAACCCCATACCCACAAACAGCCCTGCAGCCCCGGAGCCGGGTCGCCATACGCGTGACCGCCCACGGAAACAAGACACACATAGGGGAAAAAATATTTTCTCCTAGCAGAGGATGGTTTCGATCCATCGACCTCTGGGTTATGGGCCCAGCACGCTTCCGCTGCGCCACTCTGCTACT
>VZSZ01011521.1:105707-127134 GCA_013398815.1 Ibidorhyncha struthersii | reverse complement strand
CGGGGCGGGGGGTGCCGGCGGGTGCCGCGCCTGCCCCGCGCCGCTCCCGTTTCTGGCGGTTCAGGTTCTTCCCTCCGTGGCGTTCGGCAGTCGGTTTCTGCTGCGATGATTCGGAAGGCCGAGGTATAATCTGTTGCGCAGGGCCGCGCCTCGCTCAACAGTCTTCCCGTTATTTCTAGGCTTACGATGTCGCTGCCGGCAAAGAGATGTGGAAGGCCCCCCGTGCTGTCCTTTCTGGAAAAGAAAAAGAGAAAGCAAAGTCTGGATAGGAGAAGGGGGAAAACAAGGATTTATGTGGGAAACCATATTGACCGATGGTTGACACTTAAAGAGAAGTTGGATTTCAGAAATGATGCAGAAGTCGCGGGGTTTTTACTGGACTTGTGAGTAGACTGTGATAATGCTCCTCTGTTTACTAATGCCAAGTAAATAATTCTTGGCGCTAATACCAACTGTGTATTTTCTTTCTAGGTATGACAGCTATGACCCACTGTCAAAAGCTCCGATCTGTTCCCTCCCGGAGGGTGTGAGAAGAATTACGGTGAAAGAAGAAAGAGTGTTGTCAGGCAGCACTTCTTTAATAGCAGCTGATGGAACGTTAGTAGTGTACTTTCTTCGTACGGGAAAGGTGGATGAAATGTTTTTCTTGATAGTACTTAAAAGACTGTAGCTGACATCTAAAAAAAGTGGGGTGAAAGTTACACGAGAAAGAGGAAAGAATACAGCTAATTTTACTGAAATGGAAGTTTTTTGGATATCCTTTGTAAAATATCAAATGTATTTGTCTTGTTGTTTGTATCGCTGAGCACATAATACTAGCCTGGATGAAATAGAAACAAAAGTTTTTTTGCAGAAGAAATGTTTCAGTTAACAATTTGGGTTGTTTTTGCAGGTATGACAACAATGACCAGTTGTCTAAAGAATCTGCTTGTTCTGAACTTGGAGGTGTGAGAATTGTAACTGTGAAAGAAGAGAGAGAGGTGCCACGTGGCTGCTTGTCAACGGAGACAGATGACACGTTAGTGATACTATGGTGTTTTGCATTTGAAAATATTTTGCATTGATTTTATTATCACTTTTAGTTTTATTGGAAACTCATGTCATTCATGCTTTGTTTCATTATCGAAAAACATCTTGGTACATACTGTTTGGTCCAGTCTTTGAGTCAAGAATCTGAGAGAGGTTTTGGAAAAGTTGTAAGACTCTTAAGAGTACATGCAACAAACCTGCTTGTTCAGTGACTGCCTGCCTTAATTGTGCACAAGATTGAGTGGATCAAGAAAATAGCCGGTACTTTACGTGTATCCTAGTCACTATAGTAAGCAGTTAGATTTTTACAGTAGTACAGTCTCTAGCCGAGTGCAACTGCGCGTGCTTTAACCTTTCTCAAAAGAAGACTGTTTCATTGTTGACTGAGTGATGTTACATACAAAGTGATGTGTTAACCTATCTAAAAATAGTGCCGCGCTCAACGAGGCAACCACACCATCAGTCGACTGCTGATTTCTTTTACTGCAGTGTCATCAGTAACTGAGGCATTCACAGTTGAGATCAGAGGAGCCTCAAATAGGTATGCTTGTCCATTACTCTTTATTTAGGTTTCAATTATCCACAACAGTGTTACTGAGTAATTGTAATTTTGTCCATGTCTCAGTTGTCTGACCTTTAAAAAAATGTATCTTTTAATGTGTGCAGGGGGCCACTGAGAACCTAGGACATTACATTGGCATTGCATGGTGTGTCCAAACCCCTCGCTAATATGGTGAAGTATGTAATGCATGTAGCATGTTTGTCTGAATCTCGTTTTCCACTGTGTTTTTGCTTGTGACTTTTCCTAATTCTTCTTACTTTTGATTTTAGTAGGTGAACAAGTTGAGGTTCTGAAAGCAAATCTGTGGCACAGAAGAATTCTTGGAAGCTAGGTCAGGAGAAAATAAATGCCAGTGCTGATGAAGCTGACCAATTCAAGTACATTCTTCAAAATATCATTTTTCTCTGGCAATACAATTTTAGTTTGGAGTGCAGCAATAATTGAACTCCTGGGACTGATTTGATACAGGTGAGACAGAGGGTTTGTTCTTAACCGATTGCTTATTTCAGCCTTCTGAGATGTGAGAAATATTGTGAAAAGTTGCTTGGTATGAGAAAAACTTTGTTACCCTAAAAGGTAAGGTATATGATGCTTTGTTAGTCTCGTGATACCTATGTGAAGATGCTGGACAAATGATCAGGCATGTATGCAGTGGTAACTGTATAAAGCTAAGAAACAACAGTTGTCTAAGAATAAAGAGATTAAAAAATAAGACGACTGTTATGGGACAGACTTCCTAGGGCATACTGTGTTATTTTAGGGGATATTCACCTACCAGGAGTAGTTGTATGGCCTCTCTATGAGGAAAACAATTGGTTTGTGTTTCAGTGTCTGAACACCACATCACTGGTAATGCTTCTGGGTTTGGTTTGCATGCACAGTACAGCCGTGAGGTAGGGCGATGACGTTATTGGGGGATTCTTACGAGCTGTGGGATATCCATACAGTGGTAAAGCGATTTGCCTAAAGTCATGTTAGTAGCTGAACTTGGGTTCTAAAAGTAAGGCTAAACTCAATTACTAACTTAGTGTTTTTAGATGGGTGGGCAAAATTCTTAATTGTTGTAGACAATAGTGTTTTTCCTTTGGAAAGGAACAGTGCTTATGTTAATGTATACTGTTTTTTTTTTTTCTTCTTGTTTTTAAAGGTGTGGTACTGCACTTCCTATTGAAGG
The DNA here is from genome assembly GCA_013398815.1 of Ibidorhyncha struthersii. NCBI lineage: Eukaryota > Metazoa > Chordata > Aves > Charadriiformes > Charadriidae > Ibidorhyncha > Ibidorhyncha struthersii. The sequence continues at coordinate 124,369 of VZSZ01011521.1, read as the reverse complement.
GTGGAGATGAAGGCAGGTATTTCCTGCTTTCCAGGCATTTGGGTGTCTTGTTTTCCTGTTGCTATTATTGTTTTGGGCCTTACGGAGTACATCTTTTCATTCTATGCTGCTATATAAGGGCCAGGAAAAGGACAAGGTCTTGTTGAAGAGGCTTTATTAACAAATTCTGAATTAATAGTCATAAAGCAGCTGTTGTATTCTAAGCCTTTTGCTATCTAGTTTAGTTTAAGGTTGGCTAAACACTAACTGTTGAGGAACTGGAAATATCAGAGAGAATGGAGCAAGAACGCTTAAACACACCTGCTTCATCAATGGCTTTAATGTTTGGTTTCTGTGGTGTTTATGGAGTCTTGCCTGCTGATGTTAGCTTTCAGAGGTTGCTGTTGTTGTAGAGAATGCAGTTGACGGAGAAACAGCGAGGGAGTCAAGTAACAGGGATTTCAGGATTCTTGCCAGGTGAAATGCTATGTTTTTTTGAGTTATGGCTCTTGTGAAGAGTTGGAATGTTGAAATAACACAGGAAGAAAAGGATGTACAGAAATATGATTGGAAGTATTATTAGCAGAGCATAGCCAAAGGGAAGTGTTATGGAACCCCATCCAGTTAGGTTCCTGAATACACTTAGTTCTTCTCTAATGCTTCTTCAGTTATTAACTTTCAACTTTAACGTTTAGAATGCTAACCGAGCTAGATCCAGATTATTTTTCTGGCTTACATGTAACAAGTGAAAAACTGTCAAAGCAGATAATAAACAACTTACTGTTTTTTCTTTAATGTTTGTTATTTACTCTGACACTAAAATTGAAGAATGATGAGTCAAAGTAGTTGAATAGGGGTTTTTGAGGCAGCTTTGGGGGATTTGGGATTCTTTTACTTCTGCAATATGTGAGTGATAAGAGATTCAAAAACTCCTTTACCTGGACCTTTATTAATGAGACAGATTCTCATGATAGAACTGACTTTCCTGGGATTTGATTACGGAATGTATCTTTTTTTGCCTTGATTTGCTAAGAAATGAAACAATACAAATAAAAAATAAATATTCGCAAGTGTCACAGCAGTTTGGTTAGGAAGACTGAAACTTGTCGGGTGAGTTGGTGTCAGTCAGTAGTAAAGGATTGGTTGGGAAGCCCCTAATTTGAAGGTAGGCTTCGGCTTCAGTTCCTGTCTCTCCTAAAATGGTAGTAGCAGCTCCTTTTATAACAATTTTTGCTACATAACTTTTCTCACAATCGTGGGATCTTGCAAGAGCCTGTATTGCAGAACTTCTCTTTATCCTAACTAATCTGTTGTCTGAAAAGTTGTATGATTACTGTCCAGGCAAGGCAGTCATGGAGTGTAATTCCCTAACTTGGAAAGAAAATAAACAATCTTGAGGAAATGTCCAGCATGCTGTTAATGCTGAAGACTTACTATGACACTAGTGTGTACAGCTGAGGGGTTTCTTAGGAAGCAGGAAAGTAAAACTTAAATTACATTTAAAAGAAAAAGGGGGGGAAAAAAAGATCACCTGCATAGTAGGACAGCTTCCTCTGCTCTACCAACAAATTGGGTTTTGATGCTTTGTTTCAAATAGGCTGCCTTCAGACTAAGTTGGGCCAAAGTATAAAATAACAATTCTTAATTGAACTAAAAGACTCTGCATGTACTGTTTTTGATCTTTAGCGTTCACAGTTTGTTTTTAATTAAAAAAACAACCACACGCACACACACCACCATCCCCCCAAGAAACCACAATCTGTGGTTACTTCACTAATGTAACTTGAAAGTGAATGTGTAATACTGCTTTTCCTTACAGAAGAAATTAAGATTGAGTGGTTAGTCAAGACACTTAAGTAAATAATTCACTTTATTATAGTGCTAAATGTTGATCTGTATTTCACTGTAGTGAAACGTATATATATCAAAAACATAAGATGTTGGTCTGATTATATGTATTACACATACAAAAGCACAAATGGAATTATTGTAATATTTTCCATTATTTCAAAGTTAAAGATTGTATTAGGGGAATGTTCTTGTCTAGACATACTGTGTGAAACAATGCAAGCGTTTCCTATTTAGATATTTGAATGTCACATCGTAACTGTTATCGTGTTACTTTTCAGGGTGACCAGGAAGAAGAAAATCAAGCTCTTGCATAACAATACGGGGACAGTTTTTGTTCCATTTTGGTTTTTGCTGAGAGGGTGTTGTGAACTATAAAGAATTACTGTAAGTTGTAGTATGAAATCCCATGTTACTTGTTGAACAGCACATTAAACTTAATTACCTAAAGTTATATTGTGTTACGTTAATGTGAATAAAGTGTGTGGAGTGGATTATTTCACTGAGAGAGTCTGTATGTAGTTCTCAGAAGGGCAACAAGAAACAAAAAGCCAAAATGCTAATAGGTATTGCTCAAGCTTATTCAGAATTTACTATCTTTCTGTAGGTTGTGTTAATGAGAAAGTTCCTCACATTTTATTTAAAACTCAAAGGGCTAAAATAAAAACAACATTCTAGTAGCAGTTACAGCATCAAGCATGCTTCCATCCTGAATGCGTTTCTTGGAATGCTTTTTCTTAGGGAACAAATTTAACATATTCCACATACTGGAAGGTATTCTTGCAGGTTATTGATGCACTTTAAAATGATGGGTAAAACCAGCAGACTATATAGTATGTTGTGTTAGTGCCTTCTAAAAAATGAGTAATCAAGATCAGATACTATGTCGTTTATCTAAATGTATTTCAGTACTGAATAATTTGATCTCTTGCTTTGGCTTTTAATACTACTTAAGATGATTAATGATGCCTCTTAATTATTTTCTTCTCTTAACAAAGCTGAAATAAGTGTGGAGTACTTTCAATAACTGAAGTTCAACAGCATAGCGTTGGCAGTTCTGAATTTGTTTTGTAGTTACTAAGTATGAGTAATCCTGGAAAGTTTTTAACTGAGAAACTGTGAAATGAGTATGATTGTATTCAATATATGTTTGTCAGAAGGACAGAAACTCCCAGTCTTCTCATGCTTTTTTTTTTTTTTTTTTTAACCGCACACTTTCATAAGCATTTAGGTCTTGATCTTACAGTATTCAAGCCAGCTGGGTTTTCCCATCAACTTACATTAGAACAGCCTCTATCTATGGAGGAATTCCCCTAATTAGGTCATTACACTCAACATTCAGGTTTTTTAATAAGCTACTTCATTTCACCTGCTGTAAGAACCTGCTGCTCTTAAATATTTTGTTGCTTTTGAAGAGTAAAAATTCAGTGTTACCTTATTAACAATGTATCTTTTGCCAAATGTAGCACAGGTAGCTGCTTTTTTTTTAATTGGAGAAGATAATTTGTTGGAAGCTTTCTCAAAGCGAAAACACCACTTCCCATGTCTGTCTGTGTTCTCTCTTTGCTCTGTACCTTTCAAAAATTTTCTTTGACTACCAAGCAGTCATTCATGTCAATGACTCAGTTTGGCTCACAGAAGAAGTATGAGTAGTGACACTAGTGCTCAGTGAAGTGTTTTTCAACACTCTCAGATTCTCTATTGTCCGTGTCATCACAGTGAAAAGGGAAGAGGACTCTGCCTTCAATGTAATCAGTTACATTTTCCTCCAAAGTCTACAACATCAGCAGAAGAATGTGCCGCTGCAGCAGCTTATTTCAGTAAGGAGCTCTGCCCTTCTGTGTGGCATTTGAGCACCATCAGCTTGTTCAGCCTAGTTCTTGAGCCTTTACAAATGCACACTAAAAATATTTATATTACTGAATGACTTATTCTTGTGGAAGTAGACTAATACTGCAAATACATGATATTTTGAGGTGTGCCCAGTACATGAAATTACTGCTAGAATGATTATTTGGGTGCATAGTACTTGAAGACAGTATGATTCAGCCTATACTAATATGTTTCTGCCAAAACCTCCTGTTAGACTAGTTCTTCATGCTGAAGAAAAGTCAAGAGAAAAGTGGACTCTAAATTCCTTTTGTAATGTTATAATATGCATGGATGATACACTTTTGGTTTGTTATATCAACACATGCTTTTGAATATCTGACTTGTGTAGAGCAGAATATTGTCAGTAATATTTTCCAGTAAATTTTGCAGAATATCGAATGGTAGTGATCCTGAAACAAGAACGTGACAAGAGCAATGGCTATGTTTTTGTCAAAACAGCCGAGTAAGCTTTTGTGCACCTATGGGAATTGCTGAACTTGAATATGTTCAAATGTCAGAACTAAATCTATAAAAATTGTTTTCACTGTTGTTCCAATGATACATTAAGAATATACATACAGAAGAATTAATCTAAGCAAAATAGCTGGCATCTTGGCAGTACTGAGTTATAGGTTCTGACCTAAATAATGTGAAAATGAGAAAATTTTCTATATGGGTTTATAGTGAAAGGCAAACAGTGTAAAAACAATGAACTTTTTCTTGGTTTGTTTTGTGTTTGTAATGTGTCCTTACACAGTTGGTGTCCTTAGAACTGTGGATCTATCAAATCTTTCGAAATGTGAGTATTTAAGTATGTAAACTGGGAAACTTCCATTGAAATAAGGGCAGGTTCTGTGTGGGAACTTAAATTTCAAATATTAGCTAAAGAACTTAAGATACAGTGCACCATTTTTCATGCTACTAACATCGTATTCTGCTATTTTGCCTTTGAAAGAAGTAATTTTCTAAAATCACAATTATGATTGTGCTCTTAGCTCAATTAACTTAGTATTACATGAAAACTTCATGTGTTTTGTTTGGGGAAAGGTGATCTGTTCTTTATTGTGATTTACTTTTGCAGTAAAAAAAAAACCTACAAAATGTGAGAGAAAAAAATCATTTTAAACAGTTCTTGTGGCTATCTTTGTGAAATAAGTAGTTTTGTAGATCATCACAGACACCACTTGGGGGGAGTTAGAACTGAGGTGAGACAGACTGGAGGAGGTTACTGTAGAAAATAGTGTTTCAATGCCCTATTTTCTTACCGTTTAGAATGGCTGTTTAATTCTTCAGCTTTTTTCTTATTTGGAGTGCTTGTCTATAAGGGTTGATCATACAGTCAAAAAAGTTCAGGAGGCAGCAGAATTATTTGAGATGTGTTATTTAAGAATATAAAAGGGATGCAGGGATCTGGTTTTATTCTGAATTCTTCAGGCTTAGTACATCAGCTTGTTTTCTCTTTCCTCTTTTTTATCTTGTGGTAAAACAGCAGTAAGTTCCAAATGTAACTGGTAGAAGACATGACTGCTTCACTGTGAGAAAGATTTAATAGTATGGAATACTATCATAAGAGTGATGATACTTGTTATTATTTTTTCAAGAAATTGTCGTGTCCTGTGTCTGTTGTAAGCGACATGTCTTTTGGGCTTCTAAATCAAGGCATCCTGAATGAGTTTCCACAATGTGTCATGCTGAGCACATTCTCACGAGTCACTGCTGAAAATACTGATCAGTGGATGGCAGAAGGGAAAACGCATCAAAGGAGGAATTCTGAAGGTAGGAGTAGTGGAGTTTCAGTTTGAGATGTGTAAATGAAATGTGGGTTAGAGAGGAATGGTGAGCCTGAACCTTTTTTGTGGTTTGAGTGGTTCCCTGTCTCAGGACAAGCCTGCTTCCTCCCTCTTCTGATGTCTCAGCAGCAGCAATTAATATTTCTTCCCTTTATAATTCCAGAGAAATTCCTCAAAGCTCTAGGTAGGGAGGATTGTATTTTAATGAAGCTGAGGATTCAACAGATAAATTGGACACTTCTGAGATCAGATAGAGCTGAGGAGTGTGAGAAGCCTTACATCTTTGCCACCTCACTTAGGTCATAAAGCAGTACTTTCTTCTGTACTTCCTGTGTATAAATGTAAAATTGATGCATATTTAAGGTATCAAAATCGGTCTGCCACTCAGTGATGTTGGTAATCGTGCTTTACATGCAGCGTTCAATGTAGTTTTATCTATAGCCTGGCTAGGCTGTCTAGAAAGAAAAAGGGCAAGTGTGTCTGAGTGTATGTATGTGTATACATACACACTCCTTCATTTTATTTTATAAAATCATAAACTAACATGGATTGGAAGGGACCTCTGAAGGTCATTTCATCCATCCTTCTGCTCAAAGCAGGGCTGACTTTGGGTTTGCATCAGGTTACCTGGCACCCTGGCTAGCTGAGTTTTGGTAATCTCCAAGTATTTTATAGAATTTTGAAATGTTGCTTCATAGAACACAGGATCCAGAATGTAAGATTCATCTGTGTTCCACTTTTATATTTTTACTGTTATTGTAGTAGTCAAAGTCCTTATTCATGTTTTTTAAGGTACGTGACCTGATGGTATGGGAATGCTTAGAATATATTTATGTGGACACCTAAATTATACAACTACAGCCAATTACTGATTTTAATATCTTTGTGCTAAATAAAAATGTGTGCATGTGGAGAATGTTTTAAGATGTATCACAAAGACCTTACTTTCTCTGGCTTTAAGAGAGAATATGGTCTGAAGTGAGATGACCACAGATCATGTGTTAAGGTGTTCTTTCTTATATGGTTATTATATTTGGTGTTTGCAATCAGTTTGTGTTTATATTAGCGAAAAAAAAATTTGGTGAATGTGCTCTGAATATGCAGTAGGTAAAGACATTGAAAAGTCAGGGCATCTCATATGGAGATCTGATGCTACTTAAGAAGTTAAGCGTGATTTTAGTTACATTGGTTCTCTGGCTTTTATCAGCTTAAGTGAAAAACTGCCTATGTGTACCTTTTGCCAGAAAAATGGGTTTTAGATACTTTAAAGCTAACTAAAGAAGTAATTTTTTTTCAAGGTAGGCCATTCTACCTTTCTGGACTTAGTGTGATTTCCTGTTCTTTATCTCCACCTTCAGTAGTAAAATATCCTTGGGATATCTGTGAAATCCTCAAATGGGAAGAACCTCACCAGCTCAAGTAATGGGTTAAGTTTAGGGTCTGGAACTAAACCAGAGTGGAGAAGCTCTTCTGTAGTAAATGATGGCTACGGTTTTCAAAATGCCTTTTGACAGACCTAGCTTAACATGTGCATCATTATCAAGACTTCCCTTAGTGTCATACATTCCCAACTAATCCATGTGTGTTTGAGCAACCAGGATCGCCTGCAAATCCGTTATTCTTGACAGATGTTTGCACCCCCACCCCCCCCAAAGCCATTTGTGTTGTTCCAGGACAATCAGAGGAGGGAAGAGCAAAGGAGAGCGCAAAGGCTGAATGGTGTTTAAACCACTGGAAAAGCTTCCGGTGCTTTTAAATCAGTTTTTCTTACACTTCAGGGTTCTTTTCGCAAATTTCTTTCCTATCCTATATGCTTGTTCTTGGATGGTCAGCCTTGTTGCAGACATTAGGAGACTTTCCAGCAGAAGAATTTTACCTGTCTTTGTGACCTGTCGTTAAATAATAATTTCAAAGCAGTTCTTGAAGTGACCTATTTTTCAAATGAAAATGTTCTGTAATGCTAAAACAGGAGGTGCTACCTTCAGTAGCAAATAATAAAATCCTATTGTGGTAGGATTTTATTGTCGTTCAAAAAAATCTGTCATATGATAAACTCAACCTGGCTGTGAGTGTAGTACAGTAGTGTTTATCTTGCGATTCAGCAGTTGATCTGGGATGACTTAAACTGAACCTGTGCAGAGCAGCTCTGATACTTTTTGTGCTGGTTTTAATCCCAAATTAGATAAAACTACTTGTGGATAATAGAGTGCAACACACTTAACATATAGCAATGACTTGTCTTTCCTTTTCTTTTCCAAAAAGGCAAAGATGAAAGTATGGGTTGCAGTAGATGATTCTCATAGGTGGAAATGTTTCTTGTCTCCTAACATCCTGATTCAGTATGTTAGTGTGGTCTCACAACTATGAGCTTGGACAAGATTTGAGCAGAAATGTCTCAATAGATTGCACTTTGGTTGTGAACTTTGATATGTGTTAAGACAGCTGTGGAGGTAACAGCAGGGGTGTGTAGAATGTGTAGAAAACATAACTGTTCCTGTAATTCATGTAGCTGTCATCTACCTATATCTAAAGTAGTCCTAAATCTGCATTTCTTAAAAGTCTGGTCATAAGATAAAGATTTGCATAACTTTATTTCAAGATTGAGTTTGGTGCAAACATACATACAGGAATAAGGTATTTTTTATTTTTTTAAGAGAGCTTCCAGAAGGCATAGCCAGAAGAAGATCCCTAATCGAAGTCTAGAACTGCTCTAGTGAATGTGCATAGTGTTCTTGTAATCTTTTGATACCAAGACTGTACACTTATTGCAAGGCTGTCTATTCAGGGTAAGGGGAACACAGGGGAGTCTGATGGGTGGTTGTGAGGGGAGGCCAGGGCTGGTGTTTCAGTAGGAGGGCTAAGGCAGCTGCCATGTTCCCCTTGAGTATATCCTGGCCTCGCCACAGCCTCTCCCTCTGATAGCACTTTGAGTCTGCGTGGTAAAATGGGTACGGGAACTCATCTGGCTACAAAAATTCACCCTCAAAATGGTGGTGTCATTTTTCTGCATTCCTGTCATTTTTTTAATCTGGATTGCCACTTAGTCATACAAACGTGTGCTGGCACGACGGGAGGTGCTGTAGGGACGGGAGCTAGTGGCAAGCACAGGAAATGACGCTGCCATTGCGAGCTTGCTGTTGAACTGTTGGCTAAATATTTATCTGTGACATGAAATACCTTTTAACCTCACAGTCATTCATAAAAGCATTGAGGAAAACACTGTTCCAGTTCCTTAAACTATTATGCCAAATTATGCTGAGATTCTAGGCAAATAATACCTACTTTCAGTGACAAATTAAAAACCTATTGAGCATTAGAAATAGGATAAAAGGGTATAAACTTAAAATTATGAGCTTGCAGAATGCTGTTTTTAAGAACTTTTTTCTTCACTTGCCCACTTTGCCTCATCCCTACCTAAAAAAAGAAAACAAAACCCAACCCAACCAACCAAAAAAAAAAACAACCCCAAAACAAACTGGAAGGAGGAGCGGGGAAAGAAGTTTGTGAGGATATTTAGTATGTGAGGATAGTTATTATTTTAAATTCACTTATTTCAAATTCTGATTACTTCTTGATATCAGATCGTTTTTGTTGTGTAAAATGGCAAAGGTAAGTTCCAGAATGCAATGCGGTGTTGATGCACTTAATGGTGTAGTGAAACCATGAGTTCTCAAAGACAGTAAGTTTTCTATTTAAAATTCTGTATTGGGAATTGGAGGGAAAACAAAATAGATATAAATGTGTTCCTGTTTTGGATATCCAGTGATTCTTTCTCCTCTCCTGCATACCTCCATTCTAATCTTGTTTTATTCGATTACAGTTTCTGGGTGATGAGTAGTAAGTACACTGTATGCATCTGTATTGTGGTACGTTTTTTTTCTTCCCCTCTGGTGTGCTAAACCCTGCCTTGGGAATTGCTGTAACTCTTCTATGGGAAATAATCACCTTTCAGCCTTTTCTTACAAAAGAAGAAAAGCAATGGAGATTTTCAGCTACATGTACATTTTTAGGTTTGTTAAGATGGGCAGAATCACAGATGTCTGATTTTCAGAAAAAGCTGAAAGCCTTTGAATGGAAAACAGTATCTGTAGAAGTAATTGAAGGCTGTTACTAGTGTTAATTACAGGAAGTGTGTTCTTATCTGTATTTGTTGGCTTTTTTGTTTAATCAAAAGAGAAGTGAAAGAATGAGAATGTATAAATCATGTAATGTTACAGAAACACGCCTTGGTTGTATAGGGGCTGTTAGAATAAGAGATTTGAAAAGCCTCTGAGGTAGTATGTTACCAAATGCAGTACTGATGTGTATTGTCATACTAACACAAAATTCATAATGCTGCCTTCAAAGCTTGTCCAACCTGAGAGTGGGTCAAAGTTCCCCCCATTGAAATTAAAAAAAATGCTTTTGTATTGATCAACATTTCTATTAAAAGCTAGAGGAAGTAAAACACACCAAACCACCCTCCCTCCCCGCCTTCCCAGCCCAAAGGTCAATCAGACAGGAAGACCATCACTGACCCCAGACTTGCAAATAAAATCATTACCAGAGAGCTCTGTAATGGTATATGACAAAGTAAATGCATTGAGTTGGTTGTCGCAAGTCAGTTTGCATAATTGTACTTACATCAATAGTCAGTTTGATTCCTGCAAATAGCTTCTTACTAAGTGTTTTCTGGGGAGAAAAAAAAAAAGCTTTATTAAGCAAAATAAAGGCATTTTGAATGAAAAGTGCCATTAGGGATGTGATGGGGAAAAATACAGATAGGAACTTGAAACTGATTAGTAGAAAGTTAAAAATTCAGTTGAATCCATGGAGCCTGCCAACATGCTAATTAAACCATTGAGCTGCTGGCTTTGTATTAATTGAACTTTTCAAGTCATCTGCCAGCACTGACCAACCACAAGGAAATGAAAGCAGTCTGCAGCGTAGGATTTGTGTAGCAGTTCTGTTTATAGACATGTTCTAAAATTAATATTCTTAAGGGGAGAAATGTTTTGCAAAAATATTTTGAATTAGAAAAGTTAATGGTGATGTGTGAAAGTTGACTGATCTCAATTTTGTTTGTGCCCCGGGGAGGCAAGGAAATAGGTATACTTTAGTTGCAGCCTACTAATATTTCAACTCTACTTCCACTCACAGTTTTTACTTTTGTTTATATCGTAGGATCCTGTTAGAAAATATCTAGATTCCTTTTTTTTTACCACCATATTTAGGTTTTATGGTTGCTATATTAGCATCTTGTATTTTCAGTAGTAAAGCGCAACGCTTTTGTACTTGGCGAGTTTCAGGTTGCATAAACAGCTTATGATAAGACCAGAAAGTCCCATAGCTGATGCTACAGTACGTGCTGTGCTATGTAGCTGATGCATGTTGCAGTCTTTTAATCTAGTGCTTTAGTCCATCCTCAGAAAAGCTTTAAGTTTATTTTTTATGTGTGTATATACATTACATGTATCGAAATGCTTCTGTTCATGGTAGCTTTCCATGACTTCTACTGAGAAACCCTTTTTCCCCTATTGTGTTTTTTTTTTTTTCCTGTGTTCATTTTTCCTTGACCCATCTTTGCTTCTTATTCAGTAACAAGCAATTAAGATCTTTATGTTGTTAACTGAAGCAACTGTCAAAATTACAAGTAAACTGTTTCACATTCTTCTGTTCAGTTTTTGTCATGATGCAAACAGGCAGTTCCTGTTGGCAACAGGGCTGCCTCACAAAATGCTGTGTAATAAATGTCATTCAAGAACACCAGTAAGAAACTTCAGATCCTAGTCACAAGGGGGGTTGTTTATTTGCTGATGTGAATATAGTCTGTTGCATCATTCCCTTTCTGAGAATGAGTATCATCTCAAATTAACCACAGACTAATTCAATTAGCAAAATAAATTGAGGTAGAGTAGAAGATGAGCTTTGAAGAACTTGAGTCCTCAGGAGAGATTTATTCCTCTGTCTGTTGGACATCTGTCGGTAATTACTATCTCTGAGCATCAGTGGCTTTCTGATTACAGACTTGTTTGCTGGCTGTTCTCTAACATGGTTAGAGAACCGTAGCGGTTTCTCTTACTGCCGAGACTCGTCTTCATTTTTTTGCTCCCAGTCTCGATATTTCGGTGACTCTGTGTTGGTATTCTGAATATCCACAGAAGGGAACCATTTTCCTCATGCGTTGTTCTGTTCTTCCCTGAGGGACTGACCTTTAGAGTGGTTACTATGCATGACCCAGGTGAGAATTTAAAGTAAGTGAAATCTTTCTGCCTCAATATTCTTCTCTATTTGTAGTAGATGTAAATTGGTTTTCATTGTTTTGTTTTGGTTGTTTTTTATATTTGGACAACTTTTTTTAAAGGTAGTCTCATACCAGTCTGTGCTGTCCTTCATGTATTGCCAGACATGTTAAGACGACTCTGAATCTTGAAAAGACTCCTGTCTGTCCTGTCAGAAATGTTTGTAGTTCTCCCCTCGCTTTTGGAGGTTGCTCGAACACCTCATGATTTGCACAGGACTCACACATAACCAGTCCAACACAGCATTTCTTTGCATTTTTTTTTCTAAATTATTTTAAAGTGCTCTTTGTTGTTCAGATCACTTACGTAGTTGTTTAGTTTTATTCTCATCATCCAGTTTAGGTGAAAATAATCAGTTAATTTTGCCATATCCAGATTTCTGTAGATCTGTTTTCTTTCTCTGGCTGCCCACAGAGAAGCTGGTTTATAAGAAGAAACTTTTCAAGTGTTCCTCTGCCCCAAAAAAGTTCATAGTGTGACTTTCTCTCTCCCATCTATCAATTCCTTAAATGTTTTCATTTATATTTTCAGGATTAGGTGTAAACTTAAGTAAGTTTCACTGATAAAGCTGTTAAATACAACAACCATTCTGAATATTTTGAGATTTATTAGGAACATAAGAAAATCTATTGGGCCAGACCCAAGGTGTATGTGCTTCAGTATCATTTCTGTATTCAGAAGAAAGAGATTCACAAGCAGCTCCGTCTTATGTCAGTGTTACAAATTTAATTGTGGGCAAGACCGATTCTTGCTAGGTTTTGTATAAACAGAGACAAGAGGTGGTCCTTGTATTGCAGGACTTCTAATAGGGATGGAAAATTTACTATTTTAAGTTGTTCAGGCTTTGGCTTCACAATTAAAAATAATAATGCTAAATACTTTATATGGATATGAAAAATACTGCTGTTATAATCATATTCCTTATAGGATCTTTCTTTGTGTGTTTTGAATTCAGCCCATTTTCTATCTTACAGGATAAGATAGAAATAACTGTTTATGGAACATGAGGTTGTTCTCACTGTGCTGGTGCCTTCTTACATTATTTCAATACCATTTGTCTCTCTCTACCGAAAACAATAGCAATTCCTTAACCTTCGTGTAATAGTGTTTTCATACCTTATCTCAGTAACTCTGCTCTGAACTCTGTTTAGTTCTGTAGTTATCCTTTTGCACAGAGTAAGAAGTATTTCAGAGAAGACAGACATAAAGAAAAATATCTCTCTCTTTCACTGTTCTTTTCTTTTTGGCTTTCTGTTGGCTGAGAAAATGGCATAGATCTTAAAAACCAACAAAACAACCAAAACCAAACTGGTTTTGACAAAAGCTTCATTTCTCTCCTCCCGAAATGACAAATCTAAATTAGAATGCTCGGTCATGAAAAGAGTATTTTAAAGTATGCTTTTCTTATTGATGCTTATTAGTTTACACCTGGTATTGGTTTTAATTAGCCTTTGGTTATCTGTTTCACTTAGTTTATTCATGTTTCTATAATTCTTGTCTGACCAAACTACAACTTCTATTGCTGTTTTTGTAGAACTTGCACCTGCCACGTATGATAGCAGTACCATTGCAGTTACCCCCTTCAGATGCCTGAAACATCCCTTCCAGATAAGCTGGACCTTGGCAGCTTAATCTGCTGCCTTTTTTTTTTCCTTTTCTGCAAGGTTTAGTTTATGATACCATATCATAAGGTATGTGACATGGGAGTGCTAAAAGGAGACTGAAAAAGAACTCAGCCCAAAATTAAGGAAGAGTAAAAATTCTTCTATTGTGGTGAAGAGACTTGATGTGTTCTAGTGGGGCTGTTCCTCTAAGGCAGAAGGGCCAGCTTCTCTTTAGTTTTTGTGGAAGGTTACATCATTTTATTCAAATACATACAGCTGTGTATGCATAGAAAATATTCTATGCAATATGAGCTCTCAACGAATTGAAAAGCCACAAAGATGCTTTCCCCAGTGATATCACAGGACTGACCTATTCTGTTGTCAATTTGGTCTCGGGTATGTTTTAGCAGGTACCTTCTCAGTGTTGACTTAAAACAGTTGTACATCTCTCGATCAAGCAAAGAGATAGGATGAACATACGTCAAAAAATGGCAAATTAACTTGAAGAAAAATACTACAGTAGAACTGTGATTAAATGGGGTCATCACTTAATAGCAGTAACTAATGACCAACATGAAATACAGCAAGTGTTGCAACTGTAAGGTTCAGTTTCTCTAGCGCTTCAAGGCTTCATAGTGGTAGAACTGTTGTTCACAAGTGGGTAACAAAACATTAAAAATGCTTTTGAACCATCAGGTCCGATTTTAAACACGAAATAGAAGTGTGAAGATTAATTAGCTATTTATTTGGCCTGGATGATAATCACGCAAGGCTGAACTGCAAAGTAACGGGGATTTTGCATTTCCAGTTAACGTAATGCTGCGGCGGCTTTTAAAAATCCTTTTGCGGTGTCGAGATTTAGAGCTGCTTTATGCTTTTACCTCAGCGTTGCCCGGATCCGGTTCTCCCTCACAAGGAGACACTGGGGCGGCGCCGGGAGCGCGGNCCGCCGCCATGGGCCGTTGGGGGCGCGGGGCAGGCTGGGTAGAAGGGCGGGAAGCGCGCGGCGGGCTGAGGGGAGCGCGGGTTTCCTCTGAGGCGGAGCGGCCCTCACCTGCCCCGCACCTCCCGGCAGCGTTGTCACCGGTAAAAGTGACTAGTTTCGACTTGTACAGCACTTATTTCCTTTCTCTCCGAGGTCAGTAGTACGCTAACAAGCGACTGGTAGAGGTTAAAGAGCTGGTTTCACCCGCCTCCCCATTCCCCCTCCAAAAAACCGTGTTCATCTGGATGTCTTAGGGATTTTTAAGAGTATTGTGCTTTCCAGCCTTTATTACTTAAAGAGATCTGAAAGACATCCTTAGCGAAAAAAAGCCTATAAAAATAACGTTTTGAGGTGTAGCTCTTTGTTTTCTCCTATTAATTTTAAAGTCACTTCAGGAATTGGCTGGGTATGTAACTAGGGAGCTTCACACCATCCCGACCACTTGCTATTTTTAATACTTTGCAGTAATTACATGATGCTTTTTTAACACTTTCCCCTCGACCAAAATGCATTTGTGAGGAAAATTACTAAATCGCAGCAAGAGTCACTACTAAGTTTTACACACATAGTTAAATTTAAGCACGTAAAGAGATCCAGTATGGTTATCAAGATTACTTAAAAATGTGGTTGAATATGGTAGCGGTTTTGAGGCTGTGATGGAGGAAGTTGTTACTACTTACAAGGGGCTTCTCACCTAGTAAATAGCAAAAAATGTGTGCTTGTCAGGTGCAGGGATATTACAGTGTGAAATCTTTCTTTCCATTGTACAGGTTTTGGTATTTGAAGTGCTTATTGTGTGAAATTGCATGTGAATGTTACTGAGAAGTGGCTTTGCACATTAACTTTGTAGGGTTTTGTTTAACAAAAATCAAGTCTTGCTGGAAGCTTGTGGCACTTGCTGTAATAAAAAGATTATGGATAACTCCTAGTGGCTTTTAAAAGCTGTTTAATGCTGGTTGTGTCCAAGTAAGTAATTAAGGTCACTTAATCTACTTGATTATTCATAAAGTTCCTCTGGTAGAATTCCATGCTTTTGGATCTGTGAAAATCTTCATCTTGAGAAGGCTGCTTCACCACTTCATAGCCCTTGGTACAGAGCACATGCATGTAACAAGAAAACCGAAGAAAGAAAACTTGATTATATGACAGTTTACTAGCCCCAACCACAAGCAGACTGTAAATGAACGCCCTTGTGTTGGTATAGCATGAGCTTCAAGGAAAAAAAGATCACATCTAAAAATATATGGTCATTTAAGGGAAGTTGGGTCAGATAAAGTAGTATTAATGGATTAGGCCTTACATAGTACTGAGACATTTTTGTTAAACTTAGGTCAGATTGTTTTAAATTTAGACTGTGCAGATAAGTTCTTGCTAATTCTTAATTTCTGTGATGCAGTCAGGTGCTGCTGCGTAATTTGATGTGGACTGGATGACATTGGGCTACTTAGCTGAAAGGGCCAGAAGTGGAGAATTGCAATGAGTGCTTTGAGACCTTGTTCAGTGTCAGTGGCAATTGCAGCAACTCAGTGCCTCAGAAGATTAAATTTTGGTCAGCAACTTGGAGCCCTAGTTCTGTCCTGAATAGTTAAGGTGGACACAAAGCAGACAGCGAAAAAGGATGTCTTTTGCTTACCCTCAATTGGCAGGGGATAAAAAAAAAAGTGTGGAATAGTATGTATCTACTATGCAGCTCTAACAGCAGGACCCGGTTATGTACAAGGAGTAGGTTTCTGGGGAACCCAGACACCCAGAACAGCACTGGAGAATTCTGCGTACACACGAAGCGTTCCACCACTTCTAGCTGCTCTGTTTCCAGCTTTATGCACAGAGAACAGAACTGCAAGTGGGCAGGTTGGAATGACCTGTAACTGTGCAATTTTGTATGGTCACAAAGAAAGTGACTAAATCTGCACCAATTTAGAAAAACACGGGCAGAAAGATCTCAGCTGTCCTCTTAAAAAGAATATAGCTTCTGACAATGGAATTTGTTGTTTGCTCTACGGTGTTGGTAATACAAAAGTAAGCAAACAGACTTTCTGCTGGTGCTCAGTCACTTTTTGTAGAGTAGCATACTGATCATTGGATGCTTGAAAAGTAATTTTGGTATATATTACAAAACTGTTCAGCATTCTACGTCAATAGCTGCGTTCTCTATGCTGTGTCATTATGAAAAGAGTGAGAAGGTCTATCAGCTTTGTGAATTTAGTACTGGATGTTATTACTAAATTAATGCAAATTAACAAAGTTGTGATCCACATAATGCAAAATGTTAAAGTAGCATTAATGCTTTTAATTTTTGTGAACTGAGCAAATGTAAGAGTGGTGGAAAGTGCTGCTTCCCTGATAGGAATTCACCTGGCTGCTCTCCCAAGCTGCCTGTTTTCTGTCTCTCTCTGGGCGTGGGGGTGTGTTAGGAGGTGGGAATCCACTGGTAGTTTTCAGCCGGCATACCCCTCAGGATCCCTAACTGGTTGTTAGCAAAGCAGGCACAACATTTCTATAGTCACAGCAGAGCCAAGGGATAAAAAAAAGCTGAGAATCAGGGAGTCATAACTGGCTTTCTGATGCTCCACATTTTCTGTGCCAAACATATGTTGGTATAGAAGAAAGTCTGATTCTAAATACCAAAGTGTGGGCAAGATTAACTAAAGTTTTCTGTAAAAGAAACCAAAGCTCTAAACTGTTGCTATATTTTACTGCATCTGATGTGCGTATGTGATTGTATAAATGGACTTAACCAGTATGGAATTGTGTTGTAGCTGCTTATAACAAGTGCTGATACAATCCGAAGGGTAAAAATAAGGTTTGCAGGTAGCAGGCACTGTGTTCTGTTCCTAAACATACATAAAATATTTCTTCAATTAAAGATCTGTTGACTCAAAACAGAAGTTTGAATTTCAGATTTACTACTAGATGTTTTTGTCCAGAGCATAAAAATGTTTTAAAGATTATTTTCAATTCCTGCAGAGGATGTGTGTACCACTGAAGACAGTATTTAAATGTCTTCTGAATTAATAACAGTGGATTTCAGTACTGTAAAAAAGCCCAAATAAACAACAAAAAAAACCCTTCTAAACAAAAAGTGCTTGAAAATACAGTAAGGCTATCTGGGCTGTTACAATGAAGTCTTTGCAGTGTTTATATTTGTATATAGACATAAGTACGTTTTAGCACCCTCTTCACAGTTTATAGCCAGAAGTGTTTTGTTAGTTGTTTACTTCTCGGTTCTGACAGAGTGCCTGGTCCCTGTCACAGTTAGAGAGGAGCATGCAAGCATTTCTAGAAGATTTTGATCAGGTAAAACTTTCTCATTGCAGACGCTACGTTTGACAAATTGAGTACAACTCGTCGTCTTTTTGGTAGCCTGTAATATGTTAAAGTCAGAGCCACCGCTGTGGAGTCTTGATCCGTTTCTCCCATGCCTGTTACACGTCCCACCTGTGACACTGTCCTGTGTGCTGTGACCCTCGGGCAGCAGTGACAGGCTGCTGCAGCAGTTGGGTTTTGTCGTGTGAGGTTGCTTGTGTTTACTTTTTTGTGCCCTAGTTCCTGTGAGAAAACGAGGACTAAGCAGAGTGAGGTGTGTGCGCAAATGCACAGACTGACTTACCTGAAACTTTTAAATTTAGAGCACTGTACTTGTTTCACATCAAGACGGGGCGTTACCTCTAGTTTACCCTAACCCTTAAAAGGCCATCAGATGTGTTTGATATATCAAACCTCTTCCCCCCTACCCCGCTGTCTTTTGAGGCTAAATTTGAGGAGTTACAACGACTCCCCAGGCGCCAGCCCACCTTTTAGCAATGTTTGGGTCCTTGTATTTATTTTATCCTTGATTATTCCCCCCTCTCCCCCGCCCCCGCGCTCAATGCCGTGCCGGGGACTAGCCGCCGGGTGAAAAACACGTACGTGGGCTGCGGGGGCTGCCCCTGCCGGGGGAGGCCACCAGGAGCGGGCGGCGGCAGTCCGGCCCCCCGCAGGTGCCCGGGACCCCGCTGCCGCCCCGGCCCTGTGGAGGGAAGGGGCTGCGGGGAGGAAGATGGCAGGCAGGCCAGCCCCGCCGAGCTGAGCGAGCGGGCTCCGCGCCGCCCTGCCTCCCCTCCCTCCCGGCCGGGGAGGGGCTGCCCTGCCGCTCCCCGGGGCTCGGCGCAGCCCTTCTCCCGCCGCCGGGTGCACGAGGGCCGCTCCGCTCCGCCGCGCGCGGCTCTGCTCCGTGTTTTCCGGGCCTTTCCCGTGTTCTCGGGCCCCGACACTCGAACGTGCTGCGCGGCGCTGGCCTCGGCGGCCCCCCCCCCTGGCCGCG
>VZSZ01011521.1:36480-105176 GCA_013398815.1 Ibidorhyncha struthersii | reverse complement strand
CTGCCGTCCTTCCCCGTCACACCGGGGCCCGCCGGGCCGGCCGGGGCCCACCCGCCGGCGCCTTGCCGCGCCGGGCTGCTCTGTCCTCCCTGGGAGGACTGGCTGCCGTGGCGGGGGTGGTGCTGCTGCTGCCCGTCCGCGCCGGTTGTCCCTGTTGCCGTTTGGCTGGCACATGGTGCGTGACAGGCCGGGAACCCACCCTGTCCTGGCGACACACGCGAGCGGTGCCCGAGGCCTCCTTCCCCGGCAGCCCTTCTCCCTTCGCCTGCTGCCGTCGGATGTGTCCTTCCTCCGGTGGCCCGGGCCCCACCGGCACATCCACCTCCCCCTCCGGCAGCCGGTGGTACAGGTGGGAAGCGTGAGACCCCGGCAGCGCCGGGGCTGCTGGTTGACAAACGGTCACTCTCCTCCCGTGGTGTGTTTCGCACGTAGCAGTATCTGTTGTGTGTTTGGGAGCAAATCCGTCGGCAGCAGTGCTTGGAGGTATTGTAATTAGCAAATAGAATTGGATACACCCTTGAGTATTGTTTACGTGCTTCAAAGGAAACCAGTCAAGTGGTTATCCACATATCTGGGATTTCTGAATTTAAGATCAGTGCTGAGTAAATCTTGTAACAGCCTTGGTGCTTTTGCAGAATGTGGGGGGGTTGTTTTGAGCATGTGATTGCCTTCTGATTTTGTGGTAGTTTTTTGCCTCTTTGCCTAACTGTAAGGTTTATTTTATGGGTAAACTGAATCATCCCAGTGAAAGATTTCTCCTAGTCTTAGTGTTTTAAAGTGTGTTTCCTTACGTGACAACAAATGTATTAAGAGTTTGTAAATGGTAATACATTCCTTTACCATTACCAAACGTTAACGGTCTTTGCAAAATAATTTTCTAGGGGAGTATGTGAGGCCTACCTACTACGATTAAGGATACGTTGAACTGTAGATAAGTAATCGACATTTTGAGGAGCCACATGTAGGAAAAGTGAAGGTGTTTTGGTTTAGAGTATTTTAGCTGTCTTGATTAAGAAATACCCAAAATGTTACGCGTGTTTTAGCTTTATAAAACACATGGCACAGTCTTAATGGCCTTACAAGTTTTTAAACTGTGCTTAGGACATTGATGGTGTATATTTTCCGCTTTGACATATTAATGTTAGTTTCCCTTCCTGGTTGTTCTGTGAAAATCAAATTGTCTTACCTTTCTGCTTTCTAGGAAATGCTCATTCTGAAAGGGTTTAACAGTGCCAGTATGTGTGGAGTTGTATAATCATGAATAGTTGGATGACTTGATTGACCTTTAACTGTAACTTCTATTTTTGCTTTCTGCCTTTTAATATTAATAATTGTTTGGCATGTGGTTAATCTATATTTTAATCTAGCACATTTATGAAATATAGATCAAATACTTTTTTTCTTTGTAAACAGAGTTTGGTATAATACACTAATTGCAGGCAAGTCGTGCATTTTATATGTTGATTGCAAACAGTCTAGAATTAGTTTGAGTAATTTAGTCAGTAGCATTCTGCTAAATGCTTTAGACTTCAGGAAAATAAAAGTACTACTTCATGGTGTCTATGATTATTGACTTCTAATTTATTTTAGTTCTTTCTACCAGTGTCACTTTTTAAGTGGAAAGAAGTTCTGAAGGATTTTTTGTGTGCCACTTTTTTATTGAACAATGATGAAAACTTCTGTGCAGTTAAAATTTCTTCACGAGCGTATGTGGGTGGTGTTACAGAAACTAGCATTTGCTTGAAACTGACTGTGTTCAGTGATTACACCATTTCTTAGACTGCACACTAGTAGCCTTCAGTTTCAAGGTCGGTAAGCTGATTGAAGTAGTTACCTCGTGGTTACAAAATGTAGGTGTGATCTTCCATCAAGTCTTGTAAATAAAAGGTGGCATACCTTCAGTCCTGGCTAGAAACAATGGAGCAGTGTGTACACTAGGCAAACTAGGATTTCTTTAGTCAACAGGCATAGGGATGAGTTTTGTCTTGAAGGCAGGCAAAATCTACAGGGTCATAGTTAGATTGGTGATTAAGATCAAATGCTGCTTTATTGTTGCTTTTTTAAAAAAACCACCCTTTTTATAAAAGGGAAGTCTTACTAAAGTTGTATAAGGAAACAGTAGTTTCATGATTTGCAAAGTTTTTTTTTTTTTCTCTCTTAGACGCAGGACTCAGGCAAATTCAAAGCAGAGGTTATCTGCTTATAGCAAGTCATTACTGTGAATTGCTGATGACTAATATTGTTTGTAGCTGTGTTCTTGAGTTTCATTGTAGATTTAACTGGTCACACTGAAGATGATCTCCTGGATTTTAACAATCAAACTTAGTTACTTCAGGGTAACGTAAACATTAATTAACACTTGAAACATGATTGGAAAGAAAGTAGTTTTGGTGTGAGTTCAAGATTGATGATTGCTAACCTCCAGCTCAAGTAATCACTAGATCTATTTTTGTTGTTGTTGTTTAATCCGACTGTGTTGCCAGTAATATGCTTTGCGTATGACTACACAATCATGTGAAATTTTAATGGCAGGTGAAGTTTAAAAAAAATCAGGATGGCCTGTTCCTTCTGTTTGTTTTTAAGTGATCTTGGAAACCAAGAATGGAGGGTCCATCTCTGTTTTGTCTAATTAATAGTGACTTACAGATGACTTCAAGCACAATATTGTTACAGACCTGAAATGTCTTATTTAATTGTGACTAATTAATTGTATGTAGTTCCAGTGTCCTTGGCCTTTTTTTTTATTTTATTTCAGCACCGTGTTTAAATATGATTGCATTAATAAGGTTATTGAACTTCCTGTTTCTGGAAGGGAAAAACAGAAATACAACTTTGTAGTCTCCTGCAAAACACGTATTTTTAACATCTGGGGAAATTAAATTGTTAATGTTAGAGTATACTTTTACCTGTAATAAAGGTATCTTTCTTTCTACAGATGCAAATGCCATGAAACACAGAATTACTGTGCATTAAGATAACTGTTCTGGTTGCTATTTTTAATGCTTCCCTGGAAGTCTTGCTCACAACTCAAATGTTTAAGTTATCAAGCAGGAGGTAATACCAGTGGGAAGTGTGTTTTTGTTTTTACATTTCTTGACAGACTCACATACCTACTTGTGTATATACAAACCAGTTGTCATCTTGGTAGATGAATAAAATGGGGGCTGGGGGGGAAATAACATTTTTTTTTTTCTGTTCATGTCCACTAAGTAGTTCTCTTGTTAATGCCATAACACGCAGAGGCATGGGATGAAAGAGGTTTTAGAATCTCCTGTTAAATACACAAAATCAAAGCAGTTCAGTTAGTCTTTTACAACTACCTTTAAGATGCATGGGCTGTCGCTCTCCAGTTCATAAAATTAATGTTTTTTAATTGATTTCATTTGATGCTTGTCAGATTCTCCTGGACTTCAGTGAAAGCATTGCTGGGATATATTGCTAGGTAAATAATAACATTAATATTTGACTTTTGAGGGACTTAGCTTGAAAAATACCTTTTGTGCTGGGCACAGCAGCAGTTGTTGACAAAGGTCTTGTATACAGCTTTTTGGAGAGGTAGGTTTCCAGACAGATGTAACTGATGCAGCTGGAAAAAGCAGACTGCCTTCTGGGTACAACTTAGCTCTGAAGAAATTTTTTTTTGTTCTGTTTTTATTTTTGCGTTTCTTGGATGTGCTTCATATATTAGCATTTGAATTTACGGAGACCCTGACAACTTGGGCTTGACTGCTCCAATGCAATGTCTTGTTCATTTTGACAAAACCATATATATTGTATTTTAGTAATTATTTTTGATTTTGTGGAAGTAGATTTGTGAATCATAAACAAGATACCATTAACACAAGAACAGTACTTCTGAGTCAGAGCAAAGATGCATCTAGTCCATTACCTGCCTCCAAGAGTAGTCAGTAGCAGGTGCCTAAGGAGGAGAACAAAAATGGATAAAGGCAAATGGTTATGTTTCCCTTGTTAAGGGAAAGGTTATCTTCTTTTTGAGTTAAAGCCATTTGCTATTTGCATTTTTTTCTCTCTTTAAAAACTAATGGGTTTTGGTTTGGTTTGGGTTTTTTTTGTTTGTTTGTTTGGTTGGTTTTTTGAATCCCTGTCAACCTCTTGTATCCACAGCATCCTTGGGCAGTGAGCTCCGCAACGTAATTGGAGCCCATGTTGGGAAAAATGCCTCTTTTTGCTGAGTTTTTTTGAACTTGACGTCTGGTAGTTTCATTTGATGCAATGCAAGTTAGCTCTTTTATAATAAGGGACAGTAAATAATTCTCCCATTCTGCTAGTCATTTTGTAGACTTCTTTACTAAGTGTGGGAGCTCTTACAGTACACCATGTTGAGTATGTTTTACTTTAGCTTAACATCTACTAATTAATCCAAAGTCAAGCCTATGTGGCTGCAAAGTAAAAATTTATTTGATTGTGTTCTCATGCTTTTCCTCCTAATATACCGAGGGCTGAATCCATATTTTTAGTTTGGTCTTGTGGTCTGGATCTACAAAGTGGGGTTATTACTACCTTTTAAGTAGCAGAAGTTTTCCTCCCAATGAAAGCCAGTAGATTGTGAACAAGGATCGAGTATATCTATTCACTAAGTAAATTCCTTGGAAAAGTTTATTGTGTTCCGCTTTACCTGAGCAGGAAATAGCGCAACAGATTGTAGAGAACCTCTAATGTATCGGTGCGCTTCTTTCTATCATTTTATTGCAGTTACTTAAATTGTATGCAAAGTTGTGATTGCTGTATGAGTTAGAGCTGTGGCTGCATGCATGCTCAATGAAAATTTCTCGCTGGAAGCAACTGAGATTTGGCTTAACAGTCAAGATGAATGGATCATAACATCTCCTTACGTAGTGTTACTTTCTAGCTTAAGAATGTTCTTTTGTTGTTTATGGCTTATGATTTATGTTTTAAAGATATTCTTTATGAATATAAGTGTTAGATACTTTAAGAAATCAAACAAAACACTTTTTTCAAGGAATGTATGTGTAAGTATAGATTAATACCTCAGGCCAGATTGGCACCTGTTTTTTCCCATTCTTGACAACGCTTTTGATACAGTTGCTCGTAAGGAAGACAGCTGGCTGAAATGTTTTTGAGACCTTATGATGGATTTCTATTCAGAGGAGTATTTTAGAGTTCCATACTGGTTGTATTAAAACTATGAATTACAAATTATCTCTAAGCATAAAACTAAGAAATGTTGGACTCGGCTGTGACTTATGAATTAGACTCCAGAAACTTTTATTTACTTTCTTTAGCAGATGCTGTGTCCTATGCAGTAATGACTAACAAGGTTAACTGGGCTGTGTTTATAGGTGTTTTTTTGGCTACTTTAAAGTAGGATTTCCAAATGTCAAGCTTAGTAGCAGTAGTGTTCTCATAGAAGCAGACCTGATTGAAAAGGAATGTGGGAGGAAGAAGGTAGAGCGTATATTACTTCAAATGAAAATAGACAGATAAGTGTAAAGTTTCTATAGTAATAATTTGTGTTACAGCTGTTTGTCATCTTTTTTTTTCATATTTCCCTGTCAATTGCGCATACCTTATGACCGAATTTTTTTTGCTACTGAAGCAGCGTTACAAATTGTCATACGCCAGTCAGGTAGTTGAGGTAAAGCTTGAACAGTTTTCTATTTGGATTAATTTGTGCTTGCCTTGCTTTTTCTATTGGTATGATTGATATGTATATGAAACTTCCTTACCTAATTCCACAATTTTACTGATCTTACAAATGTTGTTACATCTGTAGTTAGTAAGTATGTTCTTTGTATAGTTATATGAAATACTATAAACTGGAAAATCATCTTAAAAATTGATGGTTTCTTTGTAATCTCTTAAGTTCCAGTTCTATGATGGAAGCAAGATTAGTGTTGTTTTGGTTTAAAGGTGCAAAGTCAGTATTAAAGCTGCCTGTTCCAAGACTCTGTAGTTGGAAGAGTTTTGAGATTCTTACCTTCAATTATAATAATAAGGTAAGAGATATGTAAATTAAATCATTCTTTGCTTTGCATTGATTAAATCAAAATACAATATGGATCTTTGGTTGTGAAATGCACGATGTTTCAGTAGGGAGAGACAACTTTTGCTATTGGATGACTGTAAGTTGAATAAGTTAATCTTTCACTCTTGCTTTTCAAAATAAATGTGCATGATTAATTTGCTTATAATTAGGAAATGACATTGTCCTGTAAATAATAGTCCTTCATGAAGGTAGATCTGTTTTAGAGAATAATTCTGTTGTGGAGGAATTCTGCTGCTGTTGGTTTTGGTTTGGGGTTTGTTTGTTGTTTTTTTTTTGAGCTCGTATAATTCTCATGCACAAAGCAAAAGATTTTTTCATAGCCATGCCTAAGCTATTGAAAAGAAGATGATTGTGCATCTGATTTACTGTATTGTTCAGTAAATACAGCAGTGCCTTCAAGACCTCTCAAGTCCCATTAACTTATGTAAAATTATGTAAAACACTGGAAAAAAGTAATTTCAAAGAAAATTACAAGTTTGGCGCATGTGTGTGAGGCCATCTCTTTTGCAGTCTTTAAGGAGTTTTCACAAGAGTCTTGTGTTTACTAATAAGCTGAAGTCTTTCATGGAACTTCATACTGAAACATGGGGAAGGTTTTATCTACTGTCTTGCTTGGTTTCATGATAAAAAATTGATGTGTAGTGACATTTGTTTCCTGCGACTTCCTGCCTTTAAGGAGTTTTTTGACCTAGATAAAGCAGTCGGAGGGGAGGAACCATGTTTATTCTGCGGCTATTCCACATTGGATGGCATAGAAAATAAACATTATTCTTCAGTTAAGATTTCATCACTACTGTTTTTTCACTGAAGGGTGCTGAGGCTTTTTATTAAGTTACTTGAAGAGCTAGTGCAAATCTTTATAATTTTGTAATACATCATTTTTTATAGGGCTAAAGAAGGTCTGTACATTATTGGAGTCTTTGTTTCTTTGCATTTGTTTATGTGATTCTGCTGCAGCTACTGCATGTGCTTCTGTGCTGTTCTGTCTTTCTCACTACTACTGGGAATCATAAACTTTTACAAAGCGTTGTCTCTGTGTATGCTGTACAGTTGAGTATTTGTGGGAGTAAAATTTTCACTATTCAAAATTTCAGACTGTCTTAATGAATATTTATATGATCACATCACCTTATTTTTCTCCATGTGCACCAAATAAAATGAAAAACATGAGCAGACTGACAAACAGTCATGTCTGTGCTAAACTGAACAGTCCTGTTGACTTCAGCAGGACAGCTCATGTTGATAAAGATGCATATGGAATTGAGCATTTTTAGAATCAGAGCTGTAAAGTAAAAAAGCCAGACGTGTCGTTATCATAGCTTTATGAAGCATAGCAAAATTAGTATAAAGTTGACGGAAATTAATTTTAATTCAGTGTTTATTTAAGGTCTTACATTAAGAATTATGGAAGGGACCTCCAGCCAAACCCTTGCTGAAAGCAGAAATTACTTCAACATTAGATCGGACTGCTGAGGACCTTAACTGTTGGAATTCTGGGTATCTCCTGGGATGGAGAACTGTTAACTATAAAACACTTCATGTAACTACAACCCCATATTGAAAAAATTAATATCTGTGTTTCCAATAGCAGAATTTTGGGAATACATGAGCTGGTTAGCATAATGTGCATCTTAGTGCTAAATTATGAAAAAACTACTTGATCAAAACTTGCAATTGCTTCTTGATACTGTTGTTGGTGACCTGAAGTAAATGCAATTGCTGGTAAATATTTACAGATTGTATCCATGTTGGTAAATATTGTCCTCACAAATAACGAGGACAAAAAATGGACTTGGTCAATCAAGTTTTTATTTTTATTTTTTAAAAGGCATCTCAAAAGGTATGCAGGCCAGATCTACAGGGTAGGAAACTGTTCTGAAGAGTAGTAGCAGAGTGCATTTGAAAGTCGTGACTGTAGAGGAATGATTAGATGCCTGTACTGAGATGATGTGACAAAGCAGAGTGACATGATGATTGTGTGGAAATAGGGGAGCTGTGTCAGGGCATAGAGAGGTCCTGGAATTTTATGTGGTTCTGGAATCAAAATTTGTGTTAAAGAATCTTGCAAAACTGCAAGGGTTTGAGGGGATGATTGCTAAAAAGAACTGAAGGCTGGAGGAAATCCCAAATAGTGAGAGACGTAAGGAGTTCAGTATGTTTGTCTTATCAAAAAGGAATCCAGGATGGCTGGGTTGGTGTATCTACACTTTTACGGGGATGAATTAGAGTACTGAAAGGCTTGCTAATGGATCACGCACAGGTATAAAAACCCAGAGGCTGTAAACTAAATTCTCAGGGTTTGAAGGGAGTACATATTTTTAGCAGTGTTGGAACAGCTTACTAAGAATGGTGGTATCTCTATTTCACCATCTTCTGATAAAAATAAGATGCCTTCTTGGAAAAGGTGCTTTAAACAACAACAACAAAATGTTGCTGTAGTCAGACCTGGTGATTAGGTGCAGTGTAGGTATGGTTGGATGAAATTTCATGGCTTAGGGCTAGAAGAGGTGCAAGTAGGTGAAGCTTCTTAGCTGTTCAGCCTTTACTTCCTCTGAAAGTCCTTTTTCAATAATCTCCCATTGAGTTATCGCAAGAGACCTTTATTACATCTTTTATCAAGGAATCAGTCCTTGGTTTGGTTTTTAATTAAAATTGCTTTTAAAGCATCAAACATTTAGTTGGGCGTTTGTTTATTTATACTTGCCAGCACTGTTCTCGCATGCAAATGATTTTGATACTTTCATTCATTACCATCATAGTCTTCATACTGGAGTGCACCTTAAAGTTTTGAAGATAATTTTTGTGTAATATACACAAAGTGATTCTTCAAAAATTCTCGTTCTTCAAATGAGTGTTAGATATAGTTCATGAGGTATAAGACTCGGTTCTCATGTTGATAAGAAGCCAGGTTAGCATGTAATAGAAGAAGTGTCGATACGTTGTACTGAAATTAAATTCAGGTTTTCTAAATCACTTAAAGAAATTAAGATGAATGTGTGGTTTTGTTTCAGAGATGGTATGGATGAACTAACAAGTTGATAGAAGTTGCTTTTAAATTCTGATTTTTACTGACATGTTGTAGAATGGGAGCAGATAAGTTGCTTACCCTTTTCCTTCCCTTTTTTTTTTTTTCATTTTTTTTCTTTTTTCCTGTCACAGCTGGGAAAAATAGTTTAACTTCCATTGAAGCATCAATTTCCTCAAAAAAGTATACCTGAAATGTTAGTGTCTTAGCACAGTGTATGATACATTGTTTTCCTACATATAAGGTAAACGTCTGATTTATTTATGAAGATACAAACATGTAATTCTGGGGGTTTCTTTGGTTTTGATAGTTTCTTTTGCCTTTTTTTTTTTTTTAAGACTAAGAATACATGAAAAATGTGATTGTCCTATGGACGTATTTGGGGTGTTCTAAGCAGAATATAATTTGAGCAGACAAGGCATATACACACAGTTTATGTACTTTAGTAGCAGACACGCTTGTTGGTTACGATATCAGTGCAGTAAACACAGAAGGAAAGCAGTTGGAAAGTATATATGATGGAAGCTGGCTCTTAAGGAAAAGAATTTCCCTCCTTAGGTGATGCTGCTATCTTTTGGTCTTTCTAGATGGGTGAAGAAGGTCTCTGTAACAATGAGGGGAGACAGAGACTCAAATAAGAATAAAAAGAGTAAGACTTAGACAACAGAAGAGTGAATATACTCATGCAAAATTCTGTCTGGGGATAAGTTAAAATTTGAACCAGAGCAAGCTGATTATTTAAGCAAGAAAAAACCTGTCAGAATAATGGTGAAGAGGATGTTTTTAGCAATATGCCATGGATAAGAAAAATGGAAGATGAGAATTCAGTTTCTGCATGGGAAAGATGAGGTCATAGGCCAATGTGTTTTGCTTTAGGATATGAACAGAATATTAGTAGGGTTTGAAGTTGTTATGTGAGGAGAAATGAAAGGGTTTGCTCAGAGGCCTGAAAAAAGATTGGAAAAAGTTGAAGATCATCTGAAGTTTAAGAGCTGAGACTGAGAAGTAATACAATTGTTATCCTTATAGAATGTAAGTAGGCTCTGACTTTGATATTTAATTTGGGAAATGTGATTCAAAAGAATTTGGGGTCTCACTTTTCAGAAACATAGGCTGTGCTTTCATGAGCATCTGAGCTAATCTAGTGTTCCACTGCTGCTGAAATAGAGCATGGGAGGGGAAAGTCTGTTTTTCTGCAGTGCTCCCAACTGCAGGTTGTGCTGGCCTTGAAGCTCATCAGATGTTCTGTAAGCCACTGATGTCTGCTTTTTTTGCTATTTTTGGGTCGTTTTCTGTTGCACTGAAGTGGCTTACGGAGAGGTCTGGCAAGCAGTGGAGCTGGCATGAAGTATGTGGTGGGCCTGCACAGACTTTCGGCAACAGTCAGCTTGCTGTGTCTTGTGGAATCATACATTAAGGAATTGCAGTTATAAGAGCAGTTATACTCTATGAAATAAAAACAGAAAGGAAATGAAAAATTTCAAAACAGTAGAAGAGAAGACCAAAAATAATTTGTGTGTATTAAAAAGCCACTTGCAATGTAATATAAAAATGTTTAAATCCTAAAGGTTCTGGAGACAGCATGCTTTTTTGATAAAGGTGTATGCTAAGTATTTGTTTTAAGTTAAAAAAAAAAATAATAAAAAATACCAAAAGTGAATCGAAGTAGACTGGATGCTGAGATGACTCAGTTGTGTCATATCTTTGGTTAATAATATGCTTTCTGGCCCCTTTTTTTTCATCTCTGCATAAGTGTGAATACATAGAGAAAACCACTAGCGAAAAAGGGGTACAAGTTCCTTGGCTTCCGTGGATCATCTCATAGCAGAGGGCAGAATTAATGTATGGTCTTTATTCTGTATGTTAAATCATCGTTTCTCCTGCTTAAAGGTAGAGTTTGCTCCGTAGATTATTAGTCCAGTTGGTGGTTTTAGTATATTGTAGAATAGTGAAGTTACAAGCTCTAGGGAAAGTTGAATGTTAAGGATATAGTGGAGGTAGATGTCCCTTTCTAATAATTTTATGTATTGTTTTCATTTGTAGTCCATCCCCCGCCCCGTGCTGCAAAAAGCCCTTTTATCTCAGAAAGCAAACTTCTTTACCTGTAAGACAGGTGACTGACTAGAGTTTGTGCAGCATTCTATCATCTGCCTGAAGGAAAAATATTTTGAAGAAAATTTTAAAAACTTTTCTGTTTTACATGTCCTATTTTGCAGTGGCTGCCTATATCTGTCATATTTTTTCAGGAAATACATAAATCTGCTATGTTGACTATGCAGGTAGATCAGATGTGATTTGGATTTCCTGTGTTGCTGTTTAAGGGTCTCTGATAGGATGCAGAAACATCTCAAAAAAAAAAAAAGTTATCATCTGATAGAGAGCTTTTTATTTCCCTTCTTTATGCAGGATAATAAAACCAGGCTGCCGTTTAAGGCAAATGTGCTAGTAGTGAATAAATAAGTTTAGTTGATCCGGACTTCCAAAACTACTTAGGTAAGCAGGCTTGAAAGTAGCTGTGTATTTGCTCCCTGTTCTGATTTAACTGACTTCTCTCACTGTCACTCTGAGACTTTCTTCAGAGGGGATGAGGTGAAACATTTAAGAAAAACAATCATTTGGAGAAGGAGCAGATTATAACAGTATTCTTCATTTCCAGTGCGGTATTCAGTGGACTTGGATGCTGACAAAAGTTAGTAGGAGTGAATTACATAAATTATCATCAATCAGAATCCTGTTTATAACTTCCACAGATGTAAGCATTAAATAACGTATTGAGCAAAGATGTGTTAAAGGAAGCAAGTTATTTCCTTTCCTTACACGTGTGAATACTCTGGGTGTGGCTGGGTTGGGTTCAGATAAGATTTCTACTCAGTATTCTGCCTGATCTGTCTTACACGGTCATTGGTTGATACACTTGTTTTGGAATAACCAACTGAAGTGCTTTTGTGTGTGTGTAGATCTGACCCAGGATGTTCTTCTATCGGGTAAAATGGGTTGATGGCTTTCGTCCTTTCTGTCCTTTCATCTTACTAAACGTATTTGCTTTTTAGTAGAGGCTGCAAGCCAAATGATGAACTGTTATGCTGTTCAAGTGATAGGAAAACGTTGCTTTGAAGAGTGTGCAATCTATTCTTAAGTAACTTTATTAAAATTACTAGATTGGGTAATAAGAGTCTCACAGAATGATGAAATTCGTCCTCATGCAGTCCTACTTCCAATGATACTATCAAGAGTTAGAGCACAGCCTTTTTCCTGGCAGCACTTTTGTAGCTATATCACTGAGTCAAAGAATAAACGCAGTAGTTTAAGGTGGTTACCCTCTGCTATGAATGTGGGTTCTGAGATGAATGTAGAACTGAAATGCGAGTTTAGGGTGGGCTGCACAGTTTGTGGTTGATCATAGTATTATTCATTCAGTTTTCTAGATATTGATAATCGCTACAAACATTTCGGACCTGGAAACCACAGTGTGTATGTCAGTTGAAGTGTTCAGATGACAGGCACATTGAGCAAGACAGGAAAGAGATGCAATAGGTAAAAACCACAGTAGAACTTCAGTTGTTTGTTTATCCTCTTGAATTGAAATTCAAGCCTTTGTTTTTAAATCTTTTCCTGGTATTGGTCTGTCCATAAAGCTGAGAAATGCAACTAGTCTCTATTATCAGCAAATTCCAGAGCCGTTGAACAGTGCTCAAATGCCTTGTGAACCCTGGCAAGACAAAATAACCTTCTGCAGTGTATGCTACAAAGCTGTATCATTCCTTGTCTGTTTCATTACTTGGTTCTCTACTAGCTGCATCCCTTTGCTTTTTTCTTTCCTCCTGAAGGACTGCTGGCCTCTGAGGAGTGCTGTTGTTTGAGCAGAATCACATAGTGACTTCAGAAGTTCTTGTGGGCTGATTGATCCAATTCTATGAATGTCCAGGCCTTCTGTAACAAAACTTTCTTCATTATAACTGAGATTATGCCAGAATTCTGTTAGAACTTAAAAAAAAAATAATTTTCATAGCTGTTTTCTGTTTTGAAGCTTTTTGAAGTGCTGTTTTCTCATATGTAGATAAGGAAAAATTACTATCATAGGATATAGGGAATATTACCTGTTTCAGATAGAAAAATTTGGCACTAATTAAATGTTAAAGAAACTTGTCCAAAGATGAAATGGGAAACCTCATTCACAGCTGAGAGAATTCAGATCCTTCCACCTGTCTCTGTTTTAAAGATGCATCTGAATTCTGAAAGCAATTTGTGATCAAGATTTTAAATTTCCTTCATGAATTTTGGCCTGTTGTGAATAGCTTTTACTGTCTACTGCAGTACGGGCAGCCAGAGCAATCATCTGCAAGCACACCCTAGTACACAAATGTTTACTTTTCTGTCAGTAGTGAAATAACCCTGCTTGTTTTATGGTGTGGTTATTCTGAGGTTGGAAGATGGTTGAGCCTGGAAGAGATCACTAACCCCAGCTTGCTACTTAGCTATAAATAAGTTTGGTCTGCTGTGGGCTAGTAAGTACTCAAGATTCATATGTGAGGTTATTCACTGTTGTCTAAGGTTATCAGCAAAATCGGTGTTTTCAAGCTTTTAAAGAAAAGCAGCATGCAAACCATGCAAAAAAAAGGGGGGGGGGGCGGAGAATAAAAGAAGTGTGTGAATGTAAATAATTCAGCCCTCAGTCAGAAGGATAAAATAAAATTGTACAATAGTTTTAAGTTTGGGGTTAGTGTTTTAAAGTTATTTTGGCTTAGTAGTAGCTGAAGAAAACATTACTCGCATTTGTGTATGCATGCTCTTTGTGTTAGGGGAAATGTATCTGAGAAGTGTGCCATAAAATAATTGAACTTCATCTGAAAAGCTTAAAAGCATGGTTATATAGAATACAAAGTAACCATAATGTGAGAGTGTGATTTTTGGCTACCTGGCAAAATAACAGGAGAGTGGACGGGGAGAAGAGACTGAGGAAGGTTTCTGAGGCGTCCAATTTTGTACTTGAATCGGAAGTGTTGGTTGTAAAAATCAGGCTTTTCTACATTTTTTGAAATTAAAGAAAAAAAAACCCTGCAGTTCTGGAAATGAACATGGGAGATGGCATAGTAGAAATGTGTTGCCCAAGTCTCTTTTTGTTTGGGGAGACTTGAGAAGGCAGGATGTGTTTTTGGTAATTTTCGTAATACTTATTCTGATTCCATTCTTGTGCTGAAATGTGTTCGCGTGCAGTATCTCCAGGGTACGCTATTGTCTGCAAATTTTCTTTTTGCAACAACGTTTGATATTAGTAGGGTTAGGTGACTTTCCTGTTCTTTCAGTTAAATTTCTTATCTTGAAGGTGTGAGTAGTTTAGGGTTAATGACTTTCAGATAAATATAGGTAAGTACCAGGGGGGTTGGTTGCCTGTTGCGGTGACATTGCATTTCAACTTGGAGATCCCTGGGCTCTGATTAAGGAAGTGTTGGTTACTGGTTGTGTTGCACTAATGCAATTTTGTCCTACTTTGGATTTTGTCTTTGTGGTAGCTGCTTGTTCAAACTTTCCCCAAGAGAATTAAAGAAGAGAATATATATGATTGCCCTATGTTTTTATAGGGAAATTTTGTGGTAAATGAATTGCTGACTGAGAACATACTGACAACATTTGATACAGAGAGAGTAAGGAGTTGGGCTGATAAAGTACTTCACTGAGTGAAGGAGACTTTTATTTTTAAACCTGAAAGGATGTTAGATACTTGTATTGTGATGGTTCACACCATCTTTAAGTCTTTAGAATAACCCTCTTAAAGATGTTCTAAATGGAGACAGGATTTGACTTGTACAGGTAATGATTTAATACAAAAATACAAAGGAAAGAGAAATCGCTCTGGGGGATTTAAAATTAAAATACTACAGGATGGGTATTTAAAAGGAAGTAAATAGATCTAATCATAGCCACTGGTTTGAACGCAGAAGGGGTTGATATGGTCAGAAATTAGCATACAGTAGTGAGGTGGTGATCCTTTCTCAAATGATCTGTGTGTAGGCACTAGAAGCAACTTACTTGGTGTAACTTTCACAGAAATGGAAATGACTGTAGAGTGGGGAGGCAGAGCTGGCTGTTACAGAAAGCAGGTATTTGAAGTTGCATGTTTGAACTCCAACTGAATTAGTTTTCTTCCCCTGTGTTTTTGAGTCTTAAAACTACACTGTTGCATTTAATTGTCGTCTGGGCAACGGGCTGTATCATATTATATATATTGCTGTGTTTGAGACTGTGAATGCGTAGAGAAGTTGTGCACAACTTCAGAGTGTTGCTGTTCTGAAGTTTAAATGCATGCACAAATCTGTAGCATGGATCCAAGCAGAAAGTTGCCTCTAAGAATCGCAGATACTACATAGTAATTTTATATAATCTTACCTAAACTGAGTCTACTGGCTTTAAAAGTTGCTTCACACTACCACTGGTTATATTTAATATAAGCTCTTCAAATGAGTTAGTGCCAAGCAAAGCATTGTTTGGAGTATGGAGAAATAACCTGCAAGCCAAAATTAGCATGTATTCATTTTAAGTGGTGTGCGTTTCATCAGGGCTGCCCAGATCGTGTCGTCCCTGAAGGCAGTGCATTTCAAATTTAAATGTTTAAGCTATTACAACATGGAACATGCTGGTGAGTGGTGCCAATAACATACGCTGAACATATGACCAGCACATGCCCCCTCTTCAGTGTAGGCCATGAATTATTTAGTTTGTGTTCCAAGCTGTTTATTTTTGAGATTTTTTTTTCCCTCTGTCAGTGTCAAGCACTGAGGCTTTTGTTTCTTTCCCTGCCCCCCTTCTTTTCTACTGTTGCCATTGGTTGTGTATTTCTAAAATTTTCTGTTGTGTTTACCACCACCAGCCCTATCTTGTGCTAGTTCTTTCAGGATGTGGTCCTTGGTATGTCACAGAAACTGTGGAGCCTAGTCTGAGTTCAGCTTGAAATTGAGAGATGAAATGACCTTATACTTAATCTTTTGGGACTTGTTCTATATTCGTTAGTTAGCTGTGGTACCTCCTTTTTGTGTAAATCTTTTACCATTATATTTAACATCTGCGGAACGGCAGTTTTTTTTCTCTCATCCCTTGTCATCTTTGGTTAGATAAATAGTGTTAAGCATACACTCCTTAGGCCTGTTCTGATCTTTAAAACCATTTTTGATCACAGCTCAAGTTCACAGACTGCTTGTGTCTCTTCAATTGCAGCAACTTTGTGCTGTGGATTCTGAGTCTGCGTGAGCACTGATCCAGACTGACAGTCTGGGGAGTACTGGGGAGCAACAGTAAATAAAACTAATGTACATACAAATATATTGCATCTTTGCAGTATGTTGTATAACATTTTAGGGAGTGTTACTTCTCTGATGGGGTCAGGGTTGACACAAAAATAATTTGACTTGGTGAGTTTTTCAGAATGCATTGTCTTGTAATTAGTTGTGTGTGCTGGAGGTAACATGTTTAACATTGCTTACTACTTTATATAGATTATTCGCTTAAATTCAGTGAGAGCGCATTGAGTTAAAGGATACACTGTTACAGAAGGCTTTTGCTTCTCATGTTAAGTATATTGGTAAACTATTTTTCAAGCATTTGCAATGATTGAAAGACCGTATCTTTCTCTTTGCTCCAGTTTTTAAAGGGGATTTTTTTTTTTTTAAATCTTCACATTAGATTTATACGTTAGTATAGTTTTG
Organism: Ibidorhyncha struthersii; assembly: GCA_013398815.1. Classification (NCBI taxonomy): domain Eukaryota; kingdom Metazoa; phylum Chordata; class Aves; order Charadriiformes; family Charadriidae; genus Ibidorhyncha; species Ibidorhyncha struthersii. The sequence continues at coordinate 88,426 of VZSZ01011521.1, read as the reverse complement.
TTAAAACATGAACAGCACTTTCATCTCATTGTTTTAAGCATAGCTGTATGTAAGATTCTGGCCATGAACATAAACTGCAGCTAACCCTGTGGTTTCAAGGTTAGTTAAAACAAGCTAATTGGGAGTTAGAGCTGAAAGAACCATCCTGTTCTGTCTCATGTGTTAGCTCTGGTGGTCACATTGTGTGCTCAAGTCAGATTAGTTTACTGGTAGGCCTGAAAAACAATCCCTTGGAAGAGAATGAGAGAGGCAGGCTCAGGATTAGTTTTCTGTCAAGTCAGAAGTGCAGTTTTTTCCATTACCAGATGGGAAGAAATTAATAAGATTGATAAAGTGTCCTCACAGTATCTTACATAGCAGTTTTATTAGCATTTGAGTGATGTAAAGGTTCTCTGCTCTTGAAAGGTCTTGGTCATTCTTACTAATTCCTGATCCTGGCTCCATGGGTCCAGCTGCCCTCTTACACTGGCACCACTAGGTCCCTTGTTAGCTGATTCTCTCACTAGTCCCAGAGAATACTATTTTCCTCTTAAAAAATTTTGTTTTGCTGGGTTAGTTGGTGCTGCATTAGTGAGTTGAATCAGCTAACCGAGGGGCCTAACAAGCCAAGTTCCTGGCCTCCTACACCACGGTCAGAAAGGTTGCATAATGTTTCTGGACACTGCTTCTGTGAGGAGCATAAATTCATAGTCAAAGATGCTATTTTCATACCTCAGAAGAAGAACAAGGAGAAAAAAAAAGAAAAGAAAGTAAAAGGTGATCACTGTGGACGGTGAAGTTGGACTGGAAAAGCAACAAAGTTGGGCTTGTACTATTTTTAGTAGTTTCCAAAATGTTCATATGATTGATGGTCCCTCATTTTACACTTCACCACAGAAATATCTTCAAACACAGATATTTGATAACTAGTTTCTGGTAGTCTCTCAAGCTTTGTTTTTTTGAGCAGTGGTGAAGAGTTTAAGGGTTTCATACCGCATTTCAAGCCTTCTACATGAGGTGATGGTGTCCTGTCTCATTGCCTTTACAGTTCTTGTAGAAAAGTCACTGATTCTTGCGTCACTTTCATATGAACTGTGTTGTTTTCTCAGGAGAGAGCGCAAAATTGATTGTAAGATATAATTTTATAACTGAACTAATTAGTTCTCTTAAAGTCTTCCCGATGTGATTCCCAATGATGATTAAAGGAGCAGTAGTTTAAAAATATCTAGTAAGTCTTTTTGGCTCTTCATAAAAACCATGACAAATAAACTTGTGCATTAATGTTAACATTTAATGAAAAGCTTATAATATCCCGGGGGGGATTCTTGGTTCTTTCTTTTTTTTGGGTAAATATGTTAAAAGACAGTTTTATACAGATTCTTTTTAATCATCTAAGGTGTCTGTTATCTTAGTTTTTAACTTTTCTGACTTAGAGCCTGTATGTTGTTCTCTATATACTGTAAAATTAGTGTACACATTTCTAGAGTATAGGGTAAGGTCATGGTCATGCCCTCCAGAATTGTTTAAATCTCTCTTAGCTCTTCATATTTTAATCTTTCTTCTCTTGTCCGTTTTCACTTTGATTTTTTTTTTTTTGGTAATAGAATTTAAAACCAGAAATATTAGTTTTTTACTTTTCCAGATAGTGTATTGAAGATCATAAAATAATTTGATGCATGAGATAAAATTAGGGAAATGGGCTCCAAATATGTAGTAGTATTTGTTTGCACTTCTGTATTTATGATAACTTTAACTTAGGGCCCACCTTGGATATAATGGCAAATGCCACATTTTTTTATGGTGCTTCCTGTACTGACATATGGATTTTAAAAAGAATACATTCTCAGGATGAAAGTTTTTTTTGTTGTTATTGAAGGAAGTATAATATAATGCTTTACATGCATAGGGAAATTATTAAATGCTTTCTGTAGCTAGGGATTAATGTTTCATTTCAACATAATACATCTTTCTGAAAGTCTGAATCTTTCAAATATTGGTTAGTTTTCAATTCTAAATGGAAACATTAATTTAAGTACTGTGTAAATTAGTGTTTGCAGGTTTTTTTATGCAGTAGCATATGCATGGAACTTGCATCTTTTCAGCTTTGCCATACAAGTGGGTTCTGCAGTGGAATTTTGCAGAAATCACATGACTGATGAAATTGTTCATAAATATGCAATCCTACATTCAAATTTCACTAGACATTTACGATTTTGTAGCAGTCGATATTTCTGCAGGACAGAAGGTCCAGCAGATAGATATGCGGGGAGGGGAAGGTGTGGAGTTTTTAGTTGATAGTTCAGAGATTTTTTTGTGTGACAGTTTTGACAGCCTATTCAGGGAAGAATGATTAAGTTGGTAAGCTGGGGAAGCCTGACTCAAACAAGTGTCACTTGCTTTTTCAGGGGGATGAATGTAAGACACATTCTTTATTTATATATATATAGCAAAGCTTTGGAAATTTCTGCTCATTGAGGGAAGTTTAATTGAGCAGTTCAGCAGAATGTTCCTCTGTAGCAGTTCAACAACCTCTTTGGAGTTGATTGAAGCTTGTTTTTTTCAACATTTCAAAGCATTTTACAAACTTAACTATATCAATTTGGCTGCACAAGAGGAAGAGAAGACTGGACTCAACATTAATTTTATTCTGGAAGATTTTAACTAATATTGTGTTAGTTACTACCTACAAAGTTGGTTTGGCTCTAGCATATCTCAAAGAAGGACCAGAGTTTAAAGCAGGGTGATGTATAGTGAAATAGTGCATTATGTACCGGGACCAGTTTTTTCCATTTGGATGTTCTGTTTTTAGAAAATTTAATAGTCTGGAAAAGCTAAATCACAGAATAATAGTAAAAAAAGGTCTGGAACTTGAAGCTAAAGCAAAAGATACCACTCTCAAGACATGGTTGTGTGAGTATTAGAAAACCTCCGATTGGGTTTGGTTTATACAACCCAACTACATGCTTTTTGTCATTACCCTCCCAGAGAGTATTCTTTCTTTATGGGATTGATCCAGTTATTGTGAACTCTGTCGCCTGTCTGTAGGAATGCAGTTAAAAATAAAAACAAGTTGAATGGTGTACAGCAGTGCTCTTTATTTAAACAGGACAAGAAATGAAAAGTGAAGGTAGTACTTGCCACATATTTCCCTCTCCAAAACAGTTAAAAACTAGTAATCTGGCTTTTTTTGGCCAGTGAAATTTTTTTGCAATTTCATTACATTGATATGGGGCAATGTAGGAGTATGATTAATTAAAAATAGCAGGTATTACATGGATACTCAAGATTAAAGTAAGTCCTTCAATATTGCAAGTGAGTAGGATGTACTTTTGCTTTTCAGCACCTCCAGCTGTATGTTGCTGGAACATTTGCAGGTTGTTCTGCACTGGTACCGGTAACAGACGTGAATGAGTAATAGTTTTAGTAACTTGACAACTATTCATCATCTTGAATGAGGAACTCTTGTTTATTACTAAAGGAAAGAAAATGAAGAGTCCATTTTCCACAGATATTTTCCAATATTTAGGATATAAATTTTAGCTTTTTCTGCTTTATTTTTGTTGTTTAAATTACTTGAAATACTGTTGGTTTTTTTTTTCTGTTTGAACATGGAAAAAAAATCCTGCTTCTCATAGATACACAGGAAATGAGGCTTGTGTAGCTTAACATCTTCAAATTCTTCACTATATACTGTATAGGTTTTAATTAGAATGTATGCATTTAATGTGCCATTTTCGTGGTGTAATAGTGAAGGACTGGTGAAATGAAAATTCCTTTAGCTCTGTTTGGGAGGACGTGATATATTGCTTAAGATGTATGTGCGTGTTTTACTTTTTACAACGTAGGCTTCACAGCAGCTATTTTTTGCTCCTTAAGCAGCTACTCCTGTGCAACAAACTCTGGGTGAAATACTTCAGTCTTATTTAATTAAGTGATTTCTGTTTTACTGAAGATGTGTGTTTCACCTGGTGTTCTGCCTCTTAAAGTGGTTGTAGGAGAAGGAAGACTTAAGGGATGATCCAGTGGTTTAAACAAAGATTGGGTGTTGGGGAAAAATATGTTCTGTTCCCAGCTCTGTTGCATGTTTGCCAAAATGACTTGGCCAAGTCACAAATCTGTTTAATCTGTTTTTAAAAATGGGGATAATACTTCATGGGCGGAGGCAGGGGGGATGATGAATTTTCAGTGCTATTTTCTCGCACTTTTTATCAAGAGCTATGCCTTGCCTTTTAAAGTTGATTCTTTGGTTTTTGAAGTGGCTTATTTTGTCTGCAGTGCAAACACCCTGGTTCTCTCCCTTTCCAACTTGCCTCCCCTCTCCCTGTTTTTGAGGACTATTGGTTCTGTTTTGACAGTGCTCCAGGCTTTCTTAATGCACTGTTCCTGTGTGAATGCTACTATCCCTAAACTTTGGTGTGCCTAGGAGTGCAAAGAACACTGGATCTAATGTGTTACACTGATGCGTGTTCAATATTTCAGTGTTTTCTAATGAAAGATGTTACAGAAATGCAGAGCAGTATGTTTAGTCAATTATAGTTGAGACTTTGAAAGTAGTATATATGGGAACATATAACCGCCTTAGTTATTTACTAATACATGATACATAGTTGCCATTACTCCTACAAATTTTATTCCTAGTGTAGTTTCTAGTACGTGTACTTCTTTAGAGTGGTAGAAATTTTGTGAGGAATGCTTGACTTAAGTGGTCATAATCCATTCTGTTAACAGTGTCTGCAGTCAAAATACTGACTTTCTTGGTCAAGCTAAAAAGTTCCAAGTTAACCAAACTTTAGTCTGTTGAAAAGCATTGAACGTGCACTTTTGTTTACAAACGGAGTTGTGCACTTCCTTTTATGACTAGTGACTTCCGGAAGCTTATTTTTCTGGGTTAGTTCAAGTGTCAACCTTTCAAAGAGAATGATTAGAGCAGTTGCATAATAAAATGGTTTTTTTTTATGTAGTAAGTACAATACAGCTTTTAAATTAAGGTGTCATGGTTTACCTAGCTGTTTACCTATTTCAAGAGAGATTAGACTGAGACGACTTGAACTTACTAAAACAAACTTCTACATTTTGGCTAGAGTAGTTTTATGCTGGGTTAGCAAATTAGCTGGAGACGCGAGTGGCTCCTGGTAGCAGGTAAGCAGAGTAATCATGGCTGGGAACAGAACTGTGGTGCAAGAGGCAGGGAAGACCCTGCCCCATTTGGCAGTGCTGAGCTGTTACATAGTGTATCCCATGAAAACATTCCCAAGATCGAGCTTTTATTGCTAAGAGCCAGGTTGGTACCTATGCTTCAGGATTCTTGGCTTTTATTTTTCATTACTTTACTAGATGCTGTTCAGAGTGGGTTTCATTTTGCTTAATATTACAGGGTGTGGGGGTGTGTATGAGTGAGAGCGTATGTGTGTGTCTACACCTAGACTCCCTTTAAATTCAATGAAAAATGTGAGTCCACACCCGATTCCCCCAAACCAATTTAAGCTTTTCCCTTCTATGGGATGTACATGATGCCTGTTCATTTTCATTTACTGTAAAGATAGATGACTAACACAGGTGCAGGTTTACACTTGGAGAAATTAATCCCACACTTCAGGTTCGCATGCTCTATACCCTTTCCTCCTCTATACTGTTGTTCCTTTATCGGTACAGTGACAATGGTTAACATATATTCTGATGAAGACTTTTATTTAGTCTATTTTTTTATTCCTGGACAGATTTCCGCTTGCGTGACTATCTGACTTATTAAATCATGTCTGTTATTTTCATTCATTCTTATCATTCTGCACTTTCCTGCTGCCCCTTGCAACAGCCCATGATTTGAGAACTTGGCATGGTCTTAGAAGAATAGCTCAGGAGGAGTGCTTCTTGAGGCATATTTTCTAATAGCAACTTGTTTGTTGTAGATGAAATAGTTTCTTTACTTTGCAGCCTTTCAGACTCTTTGGAGTCTTGATTGGTTCTTGAGTGCCCACACAAGTGATTAAGGAAAGTAAGTTTGTGTACACTGTGGAACAGTCCGTGCATATAAATTTTCTAGAGGGTCTGCACATTCATTAGATGAGTTTTAGGAATTCACAAATAGAAGAAAAATTGAAAACTAGTTTGAACAAACATTCTGCAGAGTGCAGTTGGTTAAAAAAATGATCTCGGAATATAATACAAAATCTTGATTTCCGTTGAGATACCCAGCCCAGCAGTATCACCGAAGTGAAGCAAGTGCGGAATGGCCCTTGAACATCAAACATCTTTAGGTAGGTAATTGTGAAATGTAATTAATGTCCATAGCTTTTTGAGAGGAGTCTGAAAAAAGTTTGTTCTTTGACCAGAAAGGCAGATTTAAGGGGGAAATTAAACACTGCTGTCTACTCAAAATTAGAGTTGGTAGGAAGCAGTTTTTGTCACTCTTCAAATGGCCTGAGTTAGTCACATATTTCTGTGTGAAATAAAGGACTGTTCTGCTCTTGGAAGCAAAGTTCTGTCTTGAAAAGCCCATCTAAAATAAACTTTGCTTCCTTGTTTCAGGAATAATCTTTTTTTTTTTCTGCGCAGCCTGTCCTCTGTGGGTAGCTGTTCTTTTGGTAACGATTATGGAGATTTGGCATAATTTTGCAATAGAGTGCAGGTCTCTGATGAGGTAATAAATGAAGTCTTCTGTTACTAAAGTAATGTGTGAGTCATAAGTGCTTTTTTATGATTATGCTTGCGTCAAAACACATCATGACAGCACTTGTTCACTGTACTTCCCCCTACTGTTTTAATTGTAAGGAACAGTAAAATGCCAAGTGCTGTATGTTTGGCTCTAAGCAGTTTTGTGGTGTTTGCTGATAGCTTTTTATTTAGCGCTGAATAATATTATTATAACTTCAGTGTTTCTATATGAACTTCTGCATCCCTACGAGTACCTTACAACTGAGGGTGAAATGCTGGGCACCTCTGTAACTAGCTAACTTGGTAATAAAGGATATAGTGGTTTTGGTTTGTCTACTTCAGCTCAGCTATGATTGTAAATTCTATGCTTTAGGTTTTTGAATCGTATTTACTGTCATGTTGAAAGTTTGAGCTTGCGTATTTGATAATAGGAAACTGTTGTTAAATGCAGTTATCTGGAAGGAAGAAGAAATGATGATTGATTTTACTTTCCTGTTGCAAGTGTTTTGTTTCTGTTTTTAAACAGGAAACTATTGTATTATAGAGTTATGTATGCCCTGCTGGGACTCGAAATAGCTATTTGAAATTTGGCAAAGATAGAGGGATGCAATCTTTTGGACAAATTTTAGTTTGTTTTTATAGTTTAGAATGAAATTTAGTCATAGAGACCACACAACCTGACACTGCATACAGCTTTTGTGTACAGAGATGCTAAATACCCGAAAATGCAGTGTTTCCATAGGCGGAGTTTCTTTTGTATTCACAGGCTGGGGAGCCTCAAATTCCAGAGGCATTACATGAGCAGTTTTAATGAATTAGTGTCTGGTTTTCCTGCAGCAGATGTGACAAGCAGCTTTATAAGCTGCTTCCCATCGATCGCTGTTTTCCAGCTCTTTTGTGTCTTTCTTTTGCTTAGAGAAAAGCAACGAAGAGCTTGGTTTCTACAGTAACTGCTGCCTACATTCTTGCCTGCAGGCCAATTTCTTTCTCAGTTCCTGCAGCCTGTGCAGGGCTACTGTATTGAATTTCTTTAGATTTTTTTTTTCTTCTTGCTGGTTTAAATATTTTACCCTTTAAGAAAAGATGAGAATGCAGTGGGAATTTGTGATTTTTGAGATACGTATTTTTGATTAACTATAGCACATTTCTATAACTTTAGGGTAACCTACATGTTTTTGCTGTTGATCAATACCAGTGTTTGTGTGGTTGTTATATAAAGAAAATGAAATGTCTGACTACTAAAACAAGAACCTTTGAAAATTTGTAATGGCACTTTTGTTAATGCCTGCTTCTGTAGCATAATAATGCAGGGGAGGGCTGAGATCAGCTTTAAGTTTCTTAGTAGAATCATTTACATTTGCAGCAAAATTTGCTGTAGCTGAACAACTTCAGGACGCATCTTTTTCAGTCTTGACTTTTAAATGCCCTTAGAGAAATTGTTGCGAACATAGGGTTAAAAATGCATTGTTTCTTATGAAGTTAGCTTTCTAAATGGGACAGAAAAATTGAACACCATTTCAAACAAGAACGTGTTTATTTGCTGCTAGTGGTTCAAGAATGTTCCTGTTGTCGTCATCGATACTCTGTTGTCATAGGATCATTTTTTGATGCAGACAGGCTTGTTCCAGATCCTTCTGAAAGTGGGTGAACACCATTCCTTTAATGAATACCAACAGCTTTAAATATTTCTTAGGCGCTTGCTAAAACATGAGTGGGGAAGTATGTAACCTAGGTTTCCTATGGTGAAGCAATTAATTTAGAACTAGATCATATTTTGCTTAGAATTTGGTAGAAATGTTTTGTTGGCCAACTTGAATTAACATTAGGCTATAGCAATATTTCATCACTTCTGATGATGCGTAGGTCTTTGCTTTTGAATCTTAAGACAACTGAGTGTATAGATAGATGAGTGGTCTTTTTCTTTAAGGTGTTTTTTCATACTGCTTTAGACAGTGATGGCACACCTGAAAAAAAAACAATACTTGTGAAAAGTGTGCCCAGTGCTCAGAATAAAAAGTCTAATTGCTGGTTTAAAAATCTGAGGGTGTTTTGTCCCTTATGGTATTGAGGTCAAGCTTGCTATAGAGCCCTTGCATTTTCTGTTTGTGGAGGACATGCTTTGTAACTATTGATCTTTGGTCAACAGGAATCAATTGCAAAGGATACAGAGAATTAAGGGGAACACATATGAGGTCATGATTCACTCCCCAGAGGAAAAAGCTGCCACTTTTTAAAGGGCAGTTGCTTTTTGGGTAACCTCTAGAAGTGCCCTGACTAGTAATGGCCAAACATTAATTGAACGTAAATTTATGGTAAAATAGCCAAATCAAGTCTTAGTTTAAAACCGTGAGCCAGGGAAGAGGAGGAATCCATCCTAACACAACGTGTGTGTGTACATGTACTTGCAGGAAGTGATGCTGTGTTCCTGCTGGGGTAGTTTCTCACATTGCTGCACAGGGTGTGGCTAACTGTAAGCAGAAGAGCATTAAAAACTTTTTTAAAAAGCTAGTAGAGGAGTTGAGCTTTATGTTTCTGTAACACAAATTCTAGAAGTAAATTTTTTGACGTGGGTTTTTTTCCCCCTAAAAGCAGATAGACATTGCCAACAATATAGAAAGTTTTACAAAAATAATGTTAAAGCTAAAATTTCTCATAGGAGCACAAGGTTATACCTCATGTAGGTGAACAAGCAGCTATATAAAAACTTGATAAAGTTCCCTCTGTTTTGGACAATAAGAAAATAATTGTAATCTGATTAGTATTAGGAGGTACTGGGTCAGCCTATTTCAGTGTATCCATTATAAATTTTCTGGTACTTCTAGTGTTTTTCTTATTATGAGTAAGTTTTACAGCAGCACTTTTTTATGTAACCCTAGAAAAGACTTTGTAAAACAAATCTCTGAACAGTTACATGTGTTTAAAGAGTCAAGTAGATGCTTACTACAAAAAATCATGTAATTTTTTTTTTTCTAATAACCTGTACTTTATTAGTGATCATTTAGAACTGGGAGTTTTCAGGTGACTGTTTATATTGTGACTATTTGGATGAATTTATAAATCTACCTTCATTATTAGTTTGGAAGCCCAGATTTTTAACTGTTGGGTACTTCAAGATTATCTTAAAAATTTGATTCTGCTTTGAAGCTGCTCAGTTCAATTTGTCTTTTTAATGAGTTTTGGTTTTGTTGATTCTGTTTAGGAAAAGGTGATTCTATTCTGGAAATAGACTGCAGTATTGGCTTCCAGTTCAATTAAACACAGCCCAAAGTCTTAAAAATAAATTCTGGATGTGAATAATTTAGTATGCCTGCTCTTGGTGTTCAACAATCAGAAACCTTTTTGGTATAAAATTCAGAAAACGAGGAAGTTAGAAAATGTAATTATGTTTCTTTTGGAAAAAGGTAGGCTGAGTGAAGCAGCCACTTCCTGCTTGGTATGGGAATCGTCGCTTTTCTCCAAGTTAGCAGAAGTTACTTCTTTCAGTTATCTCCAAAATACGGAGTTGCATCTCTTCTTACAGGTTCCCTGTGTTTTGTGTGTGTCGGCTGATCTGCAAGAGGAGCCAAGCTCAGCTCTTTCTTCAGAGATACACCTTTTTCTCAGGACACGAAGGCACAATACACAGACTTCACAAAGGCTAAAATTATATGTAATTGTGCTTCAACTTTTTACTCTTTTTTTACCTCCATAGTATTTCTAGTTGTTTTTGTAAAGACTTATCTTTTAAGCCTTACTTATTTAAAAATTGGTTAAAAACCAATAGCTAGATCTAGTTTTAATTTATATTTCCTAATATCCATTGTGATGAAATCAGTAATAAATGAAGCAGCAAATAGAGAAAAGGTGAAATTGTGGTCCTTGTTCTTTCATACCAAAATTTGCTGATTAGCAGGAAGTCGTACAAATTGTAATTTCCAAGTCCTGTGTTCCTATGGATGTTTGAATGCCACCCAGTTTTGACATGCTGGTCTTAGATTTCATTTACAGATGTTAGGTAGAACAGGGCAGGGGAAGTGGTACCCTTGTGTGCCTTTCTGACCTTGTAGAATTTGGGTCAGTGCTGTTTGTCAGTGACCTGGGATGCGGGACAGAGGGTACCCGGTGCAGGTCGCAGATGATGCCGAATTGGGGGTGGGGAATGGTTAATGTGCTGGAGAGCGGGGCTGTCATTGTGAGGGACACTGACAAACTGGAGGAACGGACTGACAGGAACCTTGTGAAGTTCAGCAAAGAGAAATGTAAAATCCTGTGTCTGGGGTGGGTTGGGCATGGTGGCTGGGCATGACTGTCTGGGGAGCAGCTCCACAGAGGACTGGGGCATCCTGAGGGAGAGGAGGTTGTACGTGTTTCAGCAGTGCACCATTGTGATGATGGCCTTGTACTGCGTGGTGATGGTTTCTGGTTTTGGGCCGCCCATACAAACAAAACTGGTAACAAACTGGAGAGGTGAGGGGAGAGCTGCTGAGGTGCTGTCGTGGTTTGGGCTGGACTGGCACATATGGCATATGAGGAAAGGCTAAAGGACCTCATTTTTTTTTTTCTTTTTGTTGCCTGGAGAAGCCCAAAAGAGGATCTAGTTTGCCGTCTTCCCCTGCCTGAAGGGTGGTTATAGAAAAGATGGAGCCAGGCTGTGCTGAGAGTCTCACAGTTTGAGGACAAGCAGCTGTAGCAAGTTGCAACTAAGGGGTTATACCAAGACAAATGAGAAAAACCCTTTGCTGCTAAGTGGCTGATTACAGGACTGAATTGCCCAAATCTGTCCTTGGAAGGCTTCAAAATCTGACTAGACAAGGTCCTGAGCAACCTGCTTTTAGCATGACATTGGGCTAGAGACCTTCAAAGGTCCCTTCCAAACTCAGTTTTACTGTTGTTCTAGCTCAATGATGTAAAAAACCCCCAATTTTTGCTTGGCTTTTAAAATACAGTTGAATCAAAAGTGGGCCTGGAAATGTGCACTGTAGTATCTTACTGGTGACTTAAGCTTCCAAGCCTGCATGTCTTCTACCAGAAGTATAAATAATCGGCAGTGAGGATAATTTTTACAGAAGTGATGGGGAAAGACCAGTTGGGACGTGAGTCACGAGTAGGTAGGTAAGAGGAATTAGAAAAGGGATTAGTTTCAAATCTCCCTTCTGTGGAGGGGAGGCCATATTTAGAAGTGTGGTGATTTCCATGTTCTTTTTGTTACTTCGGTGATCAAAATAGGGGAGGAGAAGGAAGAAGGAGTAGCATCATCTCAGCCTGCTGTACTGTCAGAGAAAACCTGAGTTGAAAAAGGTCTGTTTAGTGGTCCAGGTGTTGTTAATTACCTCAGCTTCTCTTTGAGGTGACTTACATTGTTGCCCATGCTTGTGTTTAAAGTATTTGAAGTCAAAAGTCGACAAAAGCAATCTCCCAGATGCTGACTGGGTTCTTTTTTGTGGGTCTCACCTTTTATTGTTTCAAGTTGAAGCTCTCATTGGCTCTTAGTAGATCAACAAGAGTTTGAAAACTCTCACCTTGTTATTATTTTAGATCTGTTTAAAATATGGGAAGATCCTTAAGTTAACTGGTGTTCAGTGTTGTAGTCAATGTATAAGAATTGAGCTATACAGTTGTAAGTACCATGACTTAGGGAGTTGTTAGTGCAAAACTCCTATAATCTATTTAAACATAAAATCTGGAGGTGCTGATAAAATAACAATAGGATGGTACCTTCTGTCCAATTTATGTTCTGGTTCATAAAAGACAATTAAAATGGAATAATTCAAAGGATACTGAGGCACTGAGTGTCATAGCAGGGTTTGTGTACAGGGAGGAAACTGAATTCCTACTTCTATGTTTTGGCTCCCCAGATGGAGACAGGACAGAATTCCTCATTTTCAATCAGATGGTATTTTCATATAGGCAGAATTACAAGTATATAATTAGCTTTTCCCTGTAGTACAGACAGAACCACTGAGGGGAAGTGAGAAAATATTAGAAATACAGATGTGACAAAACTAGACTTTGCACAATTTTCCCTCAAGACACTTATCTGGCACCCTGCAAAGTTGCTAAACTCTTTGGAGGTAGTGCTGAGATCAGCATGTTTCCATTTTGCTGGGAGCTGTAGAAATAGTAAGAGTTTTCTAGGGAATAGTTTGAAATTATCTGATGCTTCCTGTCCGTTTTCCAGTAGTCAAACCGGAATGAACTTTTAAAAAAGAATAATTAGGATCACGAGCTGGATTTCAGTTGTGACACCACTGCTGCAGTTTCCTAGATTTGCACACTGTCTTCCTTTGTAATGCTCTGTAGAAGGCATAATGTGAGTACTGGTTGTAATCAATAAACGTACAAAATTACTTAAGTGTGGATACTGTGAATAGTTGTTTGAAATACATAAAATATAATGCTGGCACGGCAGCTGAATAGTGCTATTTGTTTTCATCACCTAGATACCTAATACACTTTTCATCGTATAATGTTTAAACGTGGATGTTTTGTAAATGTTTGGTTTTGGGAATCTGTTGGCTCAATCTTGGTGGCTCTAATTGATTTCCTGCTCTGAACGGCATCACCCTAAAAAGGAAGAATAGTAGTTGGTTGAGTAGATGAGGTATAGAGTGACAGCTTGCAAAACTACTCCCTTTTTTTTTTTNTTTTTTTTTTTTAAAGTGGGTTGTATAGATGAGTTTCTTCTATAGTAACCACCCTGTGGTAGCACATCATGAAACTATTGTAAACACTTTAAACAGTGAGTAAAATCAGATTCAGCTTGCTGTAGACCAAATGTTTGATCAGTTCTCTCCCTCTGGGTGTGCTGTGATTTTTGTTTAGTTCATTGTGTAGCTAAAGAATATGAGAAAACCAACTTGATTCTGATCAAATTAGAACATGTTCCTTACTTGCATTTTTGGAAGTAAATGTAGTACGTTTGCATTAATGCAATTTATTCAGAAAATCTGTTGGTTAATATACATTCTTTTTTTCCCTGCTTTTTGGCTGAATTCCAGCTATAAAAAACATGCGTCTATTAAAAAAAAACTGTTTACAAATATGAATCAATTGACAGGTGTGGTCTTCTGATAATATTCAGGTGTTTGCATGTTGTAACTAGATAGCGATTTGTAAGTATATTGTGTGTTCCTTAATAATGCCATCCTTTCAAGCTCAGCATGTGAAATATTGTAAACTGTAACAGTAACACCTTTAGGTTTTAATATAGTTCATGACTCTAAGTTTCGAGTTTGTTTGGCACATTTATAACCTATACAGTACCCTTGATTAGTCAAAGCTCCTGGTTATGGCGCTGGTTTGGGTTTTTTATTCCAAACTTGATCAACATTTGAGAGCACCATGTCTCTGCTATGCTTTGAAATCAGTTCTTTAGTCTTATCTAAGTAAGCTGACCTTACCTTTTTTGCAAAAGATGCCCACAGGGGATATAATGCATTAAGGCAGTGCAGTAGTGTAAGAAGGGAGATGTTTTAATATGCATATTTACATGGAATATTGGAGGAATTGTTGAGTATACATTTCATGTGTTTCTGTATTTCTGGTAACTTGTGTCCAAGTTGTGAAGGTCTACCTCCTCCTCATCCTTACCCGACCCCAGCATTGTAGGACTCTGGTTGCTCAATTATTATGTACTGGGTTTTTTTTACTAGGCAATAAGAAATCTAACCAGTGATTGAGCATCTAAAGCTATGTCCGGTTGTTCCTGCATTTTTCTTATGTTGAAATAAGTTTGGTTTGAAAAGCGTTAAGCTAAATTTGCAGGTATGGAATAGCCTTATAAAATATGTAGAATAAGTGACTAAATTTTAATCCTGTCTCTATGTCAAACATATTGTTGTTCACTTTCTTACAGGGATTTTTATTTAATCTTTAGCAAAATGATGCCTTTGGCTACCCTCTTTGCGTACACTAGAGAAGTAGTGTCCTTGCTCATAAAATGAAACGTTTAAGAAACATTTTTATTAGCAAAACAGCTCAGACCTCTTTTCAACTGTCACTAAAGCAGTGTAAGCAAAAAATACTTTCTACTGGGAAAAGCAAATAAATGAGTTGTAACAAAACCAAAACAAAAAAAAAACACAACCCAGAAGCTGGTCCATTTAACTTTCTTGCTGAAATGCGTGTGCAGTTTTTTGGCATAGATTCTGTTCCTAATTTAGTACATTGAGCATGTTTCAGAAATAGGTCGTCTGTTAAATTCGGACATGGTCCATACTGAGAAGTAAGACTGAGAGAAAAGGAAGGTCATTGGCGATGCTTTCTCTTTTTCCTGATCCTTGGGTGTGTATTGTAGGAAAAAAGAATCACTGCGGCAAGAAACGCAGTGAAAATCAAATGCTGCCTTTGTTCTATAAACATCCTCAGATTAATTTTAAGAAATAAAAACCAAAACACATGAGAGTTAGTGTTTTTAAGGCTACTCCGCAGCTGAGTGTTTCTTCCAATTCTTACATTGGTTTTACGTTTAATATATTTTTTCAGAGAAATCACTTTTGTTTACAGTCTGTATCTTGCATTCATAGCTACGTTTCTTAGGCCTGTTCCAGCATGCAGTTGTTTCCTTTCTTTATAAAACTAGATAGGCCTAGAATCACTTAAAATCCCCCGACATTTTCTAAGGTTTGTTTCTGGGTATTGTCTCATTGGAAAGTCCTTTTCATCGTGTGGAAGAGGTGTGTAAATACAATTGTGGGTTTAGTGCTGAGTGTAGTCTATAACAGCTTAAGGAAGAGGAGATAGTAAAGTTATTTGAACTGTATTTTTATAGATGCTTTTGTTGAGAGGAAATTAAGTTTCTTGTTTGCCAATCTGTTTATTTACTGAGAAGTTATAAATAGCCTGTTCTGTTTAATGGGGTTATCTTCTAAATAATGTATACAGAGATGTAGAAAGGAAAATACTCAAAGGTGCATTCATTGTGTTTTATTTTCCAAATTTTTAAACAATTGCACATTGTTAATTTATCATTAGTCTTTAAGTTTGGGCATGCAATCTTTGGTAATATATGAAAATGGGCAGTTTATTGAAATTGGCTCTTAAATTCAGCTCTGAAAGAAAATATTTGAATGTAGTACTATAACAGCAATATAGTCTGTAAATGATGAGAATAAGGATTGATATGTGTTTAATTTAGTAAGTATTTTAAGATAAAAGAAAACAAATCTTTCAGTTAGACCGGTCTATGAAACTGGGCAGACCTCAAATTGACCAACACTTAT
The DNA here is from genome assembly GCA_013398815.1 of Ibidorhyncha struthersii. Taxonomy (NCBI): domain Eukaryota; kingdom Metazoa; phylum Chordata; class Aves; order Charadriiformes; family Charadriidae; genus Ibidorhyncha; species Ibidorhyncha struthersii. Next base: position 72,596 of record VZSZ01011521.1, on the reverse strand, counting down.
GCCCCTGCTTAATTTTGATATCATAGACCTACTTGTTCATTTGCCGAAACTGTTTTTTGGCATCATAAAATAGTAGCCTGTTGTCTCAATATATTACTTCTTTTAGGGATAGCTGCAAGATCTGAATGAACCTCAGGAAACTTAGAGACAGCACATAAACTGCCCTTATTACAAAGAATTGCATTTGCTTATATTTCTTTCCAAATTTTAACATTGTTTATTTGGGGATCTTTTTGTGGTCATGTTGATATTTCTGTATGATCTGTAAAACGAAGGTGGTTACAGGTAATTACATAAGATACCATAACTTTTTCTTTTACATGCAAGTTACGCAGACAGTCTTATATTCGGTAAACAGGTGGCTTATATATTTGTTTTTTTACTTTTCAGCTGTACTTTCAGGTTTCCCAGCACAAACATCAAGATAACATTCACAGCTCTGTCCAATGAAAAAAGAGAAAAACAGGAGGCCCCGGAGTCCCCAGTGAAGCCTGTGCAACCCCAGATCTCTCCGTTAACAATAAACATTCCAGACAACATGGCTCACCTGATCAGCCCTCTCCCTTCTCCCACAGGAACGATCAGGTATTTCAACCTTGCAGGTTGGATATAGGGCAATGTATGGTTACAGACTTGAGACACCTTTATAATTAATTGTAAGTATTTTGCTTTTGCGGTAAAAGTTCAGTTGAAGCTCAGCGTAACCTGCCTTGGAGAAAACCACCATTCTGCTAACTAGTAAGATAGTTGCATGAACAGCCTTTAATATTGAAATTTGATATGTTAAATGTGTAACAGTTTGCTCAGGAGCCTGGCATGCTTAGAACAGCCAAGGAGCCTACCTTTTTCTTGCGTTCCAGATGATTTAGATTGCTTTTTACTTTTGCATGCTTATGGCAACACTTTAAATGAGATAAGTCTAAATTTCACCATTTTTAAACATTCTGATAGTCACTGTCCCCCTGAAGTTTATTATCAGAAAGAATGAGTTTTAGGTATCGTTAATGCAGGAAATAGACTGATCTCTTACTCCAGAAGATTTATTGTTTACTCATTGCTGGAAGTAAACAGACGTTTTACTTAAAATACAATGTAAGATGAGGAGTTTCGTGTAGGGAGGTCTTCTGTAGGGGAGGTTAATCTGTGTTTTTTACGTGCTGTGCTGCTTAATTTGGTAATTGTAGCCATTGTCCAACCTGTTATTTGGGACCAAACTCAGTTAAACATAAGCAAGCTGTCCTCACAAACTGGTAAAACTAGAGACAATTTTTAAAATTCATAGAAAGTTCAGGAGCAAAAAATTTCAGTTAAAGGCACTAAAAGTTGTGTTTCAAAGTCACATACATGCTTTTGAAAGATTCCCCCCCCCCATCTTCTGTTAATGCTTGATTTTTAAAAATGTAGATCTTGTTAATGAAATTTGAATGTAAAGATAATTGACTTCTTTCATGCTTGCCAAGATCTTGATCTCAATATTGTAGTATTTAATGAGATCCATATAAATGGTGGAAGTAGACAGAAAAGAGATCTAGGCTTAACTGTATAACAGGTTTGCTTTCTTATTAAAATTCAGGGAAAACATATCTTGCCTAAGAAATGACAGAGCATCTCATAAATATTTCAGATGATAACACATATATCACCACAGCCTTTGCCTCACTATGATTTTTGTAATTCTCTTCAGGGCTTTCATGCACCTGTTGAATATAGTTTATTACAAAAAAAAAGGGACGACAGTTTTGAGTCTATTTTGAGAGCAAAGCTTGACAGTTTCTCTTCAAATCATGCTGTTTTGTAGAAGACTTGTAAACTTGCTTTGATTATACCATATGTGTCGCTTTGTCAATATATGCTAAAGTGAGCACAGTAGAGGGATGTTGTCAGTTGATATGTGAAAACATAGAACAGCAATGACCTATATTTAAAAAAATAAATTAGTTACACATTTTGGCTCTAATCAAGGATTCTTCCATACAACACTAAAAATCCAGTCTCCCTTGTATAGTGTGTCACTAGTAGCAAATTGTTGGTGGATTTCTCGTGATGTGAAATGTGAAGAATATTTTTTATATATATTGCCCAATCTACAGTGCCTGCTTTGTTTCTGTACGTAAAAAGGGGAGTAGCAAAAAACTTGAGCGGCCAGGCAGACAAACAAAGCTTGGCAGATGTAAATTTGCTAAAGCTTTATTATTTAAATCTAAGTAACATTGAAGATTGTCTTTGGAGATAAGGCTGGTTGTGGGGGCATAGCAGGCTTTGTCATTCTAATTTTTAGTTAACTTTTTTGGTATTTCTGAGGACTGTGTTGAAACCAGTTACAATATGAATTGCTGTGAAGTACATGCCCTTTTAGAGAACTACCAAAATTTTTTGGGGGGAGAAGTGGACAAACTGACTGCTTCTTTCCTGTTGGCTAAATGGAAATTGTAGAAGAAAACCAGCTTTGTGCAGCTGTGGTTCCCGTGGACTATGCATGGCAGAGGGACAACCGTCAGAAAGATGTTACAGTGGAATTAGATACAATTTTATCTTTGTTCTTCTGTGATGGATAGCAAAATGTGAGGTATCAAAAGCCCCTTCTTTCATTTGTTTGGCACTATCTTTTGCTTTGTAATAGTGTATCTACTCTGTTGGCATAATACTGTGTTAAATTGGATGAGTCAGTGCTGGAGCATCCCATTTATGGATGTTTATGATTTTTATACATATATATGTGTGTGTGTATGTGCACATACCTGTAAACACTTGAAATAATGTTTGGTTAGATCTAAATGAGAAAGAAAACTTTTTCTTCCTCAGTGCTTGCTGTATTTTCTCAAATGTGCAAAAATACTGCACAGGAGAGATGATCTTTTTTTAAGCAGACTGAATACAAGCATATGGCAGAAATTTCATGCAAGATATGTTTCTTGTTTCAAATGAGTGTCTTAAAATTTGTGGATGCTTACTTACTTAAAGGACTTTTCTGTTGGCAAGTCTTACACAAATACAATACAACCTAATAAATCAGGTAATCCTTTTTCCTTTGAGGAGGAACGCTTGAGCTTCGTTTGACAGGTTTCTTCCTGCAGTGATTTTAATTCCCATGGATGAGTTAGAAAGGCTTGGAAGATGGGGTTTATAATGGAAATACTGCCAGACCCTTAACTGTAATCTAGAAGCTCTGGTAGTGGGCTTTTCTGCAATAAGAGCTTTTTGATTAGACATAATGTGGTGATATACTGTATAACAAAATAGTAGGATCTTCTTTTTATGCTCTACAGTGCTGCAAATTCCTGCCCATCTAGCCCCCGTGGTGCAGGCTCTTCAGGGTACAAAATGAGTCGTGTAATACCATCTGACCTACATTTAATGGCTGACAATTCACAGTCAGAAAATGACAAGGAAGCATCGGGTGGAGATAGCCCAAAGGTAAACATTGTTTGAAATCAGTCCCATAAATTACATCTTAAGTGAATGTAAGACTCCTGAAAATTTGTTTGCTAAAGTGTATGCACTAAGTCATGATTTAACATTACAGACTTTTAAAACAATTTGTAGGTTTTTGTGATTAGATGTGAGATTTATTTACCTCTCTTCCCTTTGGGGAGGGTCTGTATGTATTTTCAGTTACATATCTGTTTATAGGCTATTGAAAAATCTTTACTGTTGTATTTTAAACATCGTAAAATCTGCTAATCAGAAGAGCAAAATTGTCTTAATTTCTTTTCTGCCTCAAGATTTTGATTATCCAAAAGTGCCTTAAGTTAATTGTCTTTTGTAACTTTAAATTTAGGTGTGCATATCTTTAAGGTTTATTGATGCAGACTTTTCTTTTTTCTTGTACAGGACGACTCTAAGCCACCTTACTCCTATGCACAGTTAATAGTACAAGCAATTACAATGGCACCTGATAAGCAGCTTACACTAAATGGAATTTATACGCACATAACTAAAAATTATCCATACTACAGGACAGCAGACAAGGGCTGGCAGGTAAATTTGACTTCTAGAATGTTTTTTTTCAGTTGTGAGTAATGCTGGCAGCTATAAACAGCCACAAGAAGTCAATTGGTGAACCTACTACCCCTTCGTAAATAGAATTTGTCAAGTGAGTGTGTTGTCTTTTTCCTGATTGTAAGTTCTCCAGCAAAGTAGGCAATTTACATTATTATGTATTTTATATTCATGGAATGGCATTCTCTAAACCTCTGGGAGTGACACATACATACTTTTGGGGAAGGAAGTTACAGCTGGCATTGTGGATTTAAATATACGTATGCTATCTAGGAATGTCATTGGGTTCTGTAACTTATAATTGTGTAAATATCCGTATTGTTATCTGGAGATAAAATTAAGATATTAAATGTTACACATTCAGTTTTATTTGAAAACAATGATCTTGACCATGCCATACAGTGAAGGAACAAGTGTGTATTATCTGTCGTTATTGTGCACTATTATGTGCCCTTCTTTATTTGTGCAACATAGTCTACTTGTGAACTTAATTGCTGTTGTACAGAGTTAGATTCTGTAGAATTAATTTCTGCTTTCTTTTCATTTTTAAAGAGACCAACCCTCAGTATTTGCCAGGATGACTAACCGAGTATGAATCAGTCTGGCATAGTCTTTCCAGATACATGTAAAGGTTCAATGCTTTTGCTGCTGTTTTTAGCTTCAGCAAAGGACAGAAGAGCACAATTAGCAGGACTGGCCAGTTTGTCCATATAATGTTCACACTGCACTGTCGATCATGGAGTATCAGTTTCACTGTGGTGCTGCTCAGTACAGTCATGATCTGCAACAGAGGCGTGCTCTGAAGTTATTTTCAGGGAAGTAAAATTTGGAGAGACTGGGGGAGGGGAAAAGCGAGGAAGTGTTAATACTCTGCTTGTTGTACAAGTACAATACTAAAGAATACATGCCTTCTCAGTAGAGGAATAGATTTTAAAGTATTAATCACATACTTATTTGTCATAGGGCCTATATGAAAGTTGAATCACTCTTAGAGGAATTCCAGGGTTAGTGGGGAATGTAACTGTTCCTAGCTTTGTGCTAATGGTTTAGCTAGTAAAGGGCTTAGATGTTGTTGTGGCTAGGAAGTCTCTTAAGAATTTTGTTTCCGTTTCACACACAAGCAATGCGGAATCCTGGCTGTCGTCATACTAACAAATCTGCTTGAGCAACAAGATTCTGTTTATAAAATGGTGTGCTTTTTGCTTCCTATTCTGAAATACCTTGAATATCTCTGTGTATAGTGCTTCTTCATGTAAGCATCATGGAACCAAACGTGCACATACATTATAATGCATCGTTAAAGAATACTGCCTTAGAACAGCGTGTGTATTTAGGTGTATAATACTTCACAAAACCAAGGTGATAGACACAGCAGACGTATATGTTCTGGAATAATTAATTAGTACCTATTCATAAAAATGATTGGAAAAGCTGAAAATTAGATGCTCTTCAGTCATTAGCCATATAGAGCACGGTTCTGACACTAACAGGTGTACCCCATGTATGAATAGCTGTGCTAGCTTTTATCCATCGGGTATTAGATTACAGTTAGTGTGACTTATATAATAGATCTTTTAAATAATATTTGAGACTATATATGTGCATATTATTCAAAACATAGAGAACATACATATGTATAGTATCCAAATCCTATACCTTAATAAGTACTATTGAGGTATTTATATCCTTCATTATATGAAGGTCTCATTTTGTTCAGGACTCCAAGTCTCATCTTCACGAACTTATTTCAGCAGGTACTTTTGGATCTTCTATTTTATTCTAGCATATGGAGAAATAAATACAATTTATAAACATGTTCTTGGCATCTTTCTAGTATGTTTCAGTTTTTGGCAGGGAAAAACATTTCTGGTTTCATCAGTTTGCATTTAAGAAACCATACATGGTTATCATTGCTTAAAGTTTTCCGAAGTTGCCATCGGGGTCATGAACTCAGACATTTGAGCAGGATTTGCATTTGATTTTGCAAATTTTGAAGAGCTTTTGTTAATGTAAAGCTTTTTCTCCATTTTCTTTCCCCTGTTCCCCCACAAGTATTTCAGTATATATGTTTATCTTTATTTTCTTCTTGTTCAGTNTTTTTTAAAAAAAAAAAAAAAAAAAAAGTGTGCAAAGCCAAGCATAGATACAGCCACTTCAGGGTGTTAGCAGTTTTCTACATGTCTCTGATTGATGAGTTGTGTGTGTTACAGCAAAGTGAGGATAAAGTAATGTGCAAACTACAGCGCAGTAAGAGCTGTTTTAGGACCTACTGCCATTTGTTGTTTTTCTAGACACACTAAACCCTTGGCTCCTTTGTTGAGACAGTCTGTGCTGTGGGTGAACTCCCAACAATCTAGCTGCATTTGGAACTTCTGTAATTTAACCTGTTCTTTCTGTATTGTGGAAGAGTAACAGTATTATCACACAAGATCAGAATCAGTATATGCTGTATTTTGCTGGCCCTCCTAGAATGAAGCAACATTTGCTTGGACACCTGGGGAAGGGTGGTGTATGAAGACTGATAATTTTTCTTCTTTTTTTTTAACGCTGCATTATGCGCACATATTTGTAGTGTTCTAACAGTTTGTTGCAATCACTGTGTTTGTCATGAGAGAATTAAATGGGATTCCTGTCATTGCTGCAGTAGTACACTGTTTTTTTAATTGTTGGGAAAGATTTGAAAAATACAAGAGTCCTTTCAGATTTATGGCACTGCCTTTGTAGTGCTCTGAGTTCTGTTGAATTAAGGAATTAAAGAGCTGAACCCTGAGTCTCCTATAGTATGAACTGCTGCAGTAGGCCACATTCTGACTTAGAAAAGTTATATGAATTCTACATATTTTTTTATGTTCCATAGAATTCAATACGTCACAATCTCTCTCTGAATCGTTATTTCATCAAAGTACCACGTTCCCAGGAAGAACCAGGCAAAGGCTCATTCTGGAGGATAGACCCTGCCTCTGAAAGCAAATTAATAGAGCAGGCTTTTAGGAAAAGGCGGCCTAGGGGAGTACCTTGCTTTAGAACCCCTCTGGGACCACTCTCTTCTAGGTAAGGAAAAACAGATGAACAAAAAGACTATGACTGTTGTTTAATCTTCAGGCTGATACAGACTTGATAGTTTTGAATACAGTCACAAGTTTAGTAATTTAATTTCATCCAGACTCAGTATTTGAATTCTGTATGATTTACTAGGAGGCTGCCCCGTACTCTAGGCTTGTTTTTATTGCTTGTTTTTAGTGTTAAAGAACTGACTCAGTTTGCATAATTCAGATTGGTAATATAAGCAAGCCTTTCTGTACCTTTGTTTTTTTTTTTTTTTACAAAATTATAATTTTAATTTCTAACTGCCGTCTACTGCATTTGAAAACTGTTTGCAAAGAAAATTATCAAATACTGGCTACCATTTTATTGAACTTAGAGATGATAATTATGTATTTTGTTTGATAATGTTCAAGCAGAATTCATAATGGGGAAAAACATGGGCTTAAATTATTCTCTCTGTAAAGTTATGGCCTTTCTGCTGGTGCAGATCTTTTTATTACTTGCCCTGCAGACCGAGATTGGCTCGTTGTTCTCCACCAGAAGAAATGGTCATGTTTCATGGATTGTTTAGGGAGTGTCCCTAAGAAGGCATCCAGCCACTACTTCTCCATTAACTATACCTGAAATTTGCTTTTCAATTTTTGTCCCTGTTTAACAGAAGCTTTATAAGAGATCATCAACTGCTTTGGGTTGTAACTGTACTTGCCAGAAGGCAGAGGTGCCCTCCTGCGGGCAGTGTGTGTTAACGGTCTCTTTAGAGGAAGGTCACTGTCTTTCACAATTCAGAAGTTAAAACACATCAGCTGCTGCTTTCATTTTTAAATACAGAAGTGCCCCAGCTTCTCCTAATCACTCTGGAGTGTTGTCTGCACACTCCAGTGGAGTCCAGACCCCCGAGAGTCTGTCCAGGGAAGGATCTCCAGTCCCAATGGAACCTGAGCCTAGTGCTATCCAGCCAAAACTAGCAGTAATACAAGAAGCGCGATTTGCACAGAGTGCCCCAGGTGAGGAATCCTGAAATAAGCATTTGGGGGTTGGAGGTGGGAGAAGGCTAATATATAAATGCTACCAAGACTTCGCATGTGCACCAAAAAAAAGGGTAAATAATTAACCTTTTAACATTTAGAGCAAATCTTTGATAACATGTAAACATGCCAGGGAAATTCTGTTTGTATATATGCGGACTGTTATCTGTGTGCTGTTCCAGCAGCCTTGATCACTTTGTTACTAAGCAGAGATTGTGCTTCTGTCCTGTATAGGACTGTACTGTCTTGTAACAGTTGTCACTTGCTTTCAAAGCGTGTTCTTTCTGGTTTAGGGAAAAAACCCAAAAACTTAAGGTCACATGGGTTACAGAAATAAGCAAATGTCTTTGCACACATCTGTGGTCGTGTCATCCTTTCAAAGGTGGGCATAAAAAGAATTTAAAGGAAAAAGAAAAAGAATAAATTTGTGTTATAAGAATTTTCTTATATATAAAAAAGAGTGTAAGGAGTGATGGGATAAGGATGTATTTGTTTAATTACTGTAGCTTATAAACTTTTGCCATCCATTCTCCTGGTGATATTCTGGAGCTGCAGAAGTGCCAGTGACCATTCTGTGGGCAAAAGCAAACATGGTCCTAAGCAGAGGCACCAGGCTTTCCCCCAGCCTAGGAAGCTGAGAGTTTTGCCAATGCAAATGTGCTCCACACAACACCTGAAGCTCATATATGTTCCCATCTATGGAAAGGAGTTTTACTAAANGGGGGGCCTGCCCAAATGGTGTGTGGGTCTTGCTGAGCTAATACAGCACTTAGCTTGAATACGTGGCTTGGAGTAGCCACGTGTCATAATCTTCATCTTCCGGTTTTATTTTTTGGATCATTCAGGTACTAGTGAAGGAGGTTGTTAATCCTCTGAGGCTTTAGTGTTAAGTTTAAAAGAATGACTGGCTTAAAAGAAATAACTAAAATTGGCAGCCTAATTTTTATCTCTTTTTTGGTAGGATCACCTCTATCTAGCCAACCAGTTTTAATTACTGTACAACGGCAGCTACCACAAACTATTAAACCCGTCACCTACACTGTTGCAACTCCTGTGACAACATCGACATCCCAGCAGCCTGTAGTTCAGACAGTTCATGTTGTCCACCAGATACCAGCTGTGTCTGTCACAAATGTGACTGGATTAGCACCAGCAAACACTTACACTGTAGCTGGACAGGCAGTAGTCACGCAAGCTGCGATGGTAACCCAGCCCAAGGTAGAACCTCAAGAGAATGGAGACCACAAGGAAGTAAAAGGTGAGAACCTGGAGGGTTAGTTGTTTTGGTAGCTCTCTTACACAGAAGGATTATTATTTGAAACTTACATCCAGATGAACGCTTGAAATGTTTGGCTAAAACTGAGTATTTTGCATCATAATGTCTCAGATATGTTGGAGGTAGTAATAAAATGATACACGTTTTCACTGAGGGTTGATTGAGTAAAAACAAATGGTTCTTTAACACTTTTTTGTTTTTAACAACGTTTTATCTTCTGTTTTTCAGTTAAAGTGGAGCCTATACCTGCTATTAGTCATGCTACAATAGGAGCTGCTAGTCGTATCATTCAGACATCTCAGACCACACCCTTACAGACAGTTACTATAGTGCAACAGGCACCTCTAGGTCAACACCAGCTACCAATAAAAACTGTAACGCAGAACGGAACGCACATAGTACCTATCACCACTGCGATACAAGGACAGGGCAACACTGGTATGTAATATGTCAAGATGTTCTGTTACTTTGCACATGTTAAAAACTCAGCGTGATCAGTATTGAATTTTTGAATTCTCGTCTCGTGTCTTGCATAGTTATACTGAAAACTAAGTTCTACAAAAAAATTAGATTACAATCCTGTAAGGGTCCCTCCTTGTTGGTAAGAACCAGTGTTTCTCTTCATTGATGATTACCTGAACAGCTGTTTATTCTCTTTGTGGTTATTATAGGGATGTATTTAGTGGTGACAACCTGTCCTCCCTCCTCATTAAACCCAGGATATAAACAAGTTTTAAAAGAAGTTCCTGTAAAACAGTGCCATTAAAATGCTAACTGCTCCCCAGATGATTTGTCAAGAACTAACCAACAGGAAAACAAGACAGAAGTTGCTTGTGGGTTGGGTGTTTGAATTGTTACTTTTTATTTTGTTTTTATAGAACCTGTAGCTGACAAAAATTCTGTAAGATTTTGAGATTCTTCTTGTCTGAATACCATCTTTCCCCTCTCAGACTCAGCAGTCTGAGTGGGTAGCAGTACTTTTTCATAATTTTCATATATCCAGACTTGTTCACAGACCGCTCAGTTTTGGTTTGCTTTGCAGGTGCATACAGCTTGTTTTAACAGTTTGACTTTGAGATGTTATCTGATACTGAAGTAACTTTTTTGTCATAAAATATATTTACAGAAATAGTTTTAGGCTATCTTATACCAATTTATTACTTGCATTTCTGCTCTAAAGTCTTTCTAATGGAATGAATGATATGCTTTGTTTCCTTTTTACTCTTCTTCCATCACTGACATTTATAGGTCAGTGTTCTGTCTGCTTTCACTTCATTTCCGGCTTAAGTAAAGCAAAAGCAATTGCTGTCAGACTTCGTATGCACTTTTTTTGTCAGAAGGGGGTGTATGAATTGAGGTGAGAGTCATGAGAAATATACTGAAAAGATATTTTTAAAAGTAAGAAATAATTCTTTTTGTCTTTTTCCTGGCCTCTGAAAACTCAACTGGTTTCAACATGTTTTCCTTGGTAGGGAAGCCTAATAGCTGCTAGGCATGTTTAAGAAATGGCTGAACGTAGGAGTAGAATTGTGGTGCTTCTCGCTGTATCACTGTGTGTGATAGGGGTGCCCTTGCAGGGGTGGGAATTTTCACTCTGAGATTCCTAGGCTTAAATACTTCGAGATGTTTGCATTTTGAACAGCCAGTGAGGTGTATTCCTGGTCCTGGTCTCTCTGTTATAGTAACTCCTAAACCAGCAAGAAGCCAGGTAATTCTCAGGCAAAGCATCTGACGGAGGAACTCAGCTTACAGAAATACAGATTTGTTTGTATGTGTCTACGAATGTCTGCATTCACACACATACATCTACATTTGTCTGTGTTCACATGCATACACCTGTATTTGCACACACAGTTGTGTGTGTTTATCTCTGTCTTTGGAGAAAGGAAGTGTATGCAATTTGAAAGCTAAGAAATCCAGAGCAACTACTGTTCTAACGTTTTCTATTTGTAGTAAGCAGGTGCTTTCAGATCTTACTCTCAGCAAAACAGTTTGGCAGTGCTTTTTACTACCTCTCAGTCTAACTGAAAGCTGTGAAGTCCAAAATAAATGCAAGTCTCTTATTGCAGAATAAAATTATGTAACTAGATATTCTTTATTTCGACTTTCAGTGTAGATTTCAAACATCATTGTTCTTTTGTGTATTTCATACTTCCATGTACCGGTTGTGGCTGCAGACAGCAAGTCTCTTTCTACTAAACACACCCCAGAGTGAATAATGCAGTAATAGTCTTCATGCGTGTTTGAAGATGAGGGGTAAATTTCTTGGTTTTATTTAAGCAACAATAAATTTGCAGTAAGGCATTTTATTCAGAAGTAACTATCTCTATGGCATCTATTCAGAAATTGTACAAAGCATAGCTTTTCTCATGGATGCTGAAGGACTGTTGAGATCCAAGGATTACAGTTGCAGTGAAGCTTTTTGTATCAGGTGAATATTTTCTGAAGTATTTGTTCTACCAGTAAATACTAAGTACAAAGCAGTTTGGTTAAAGGCAGAGGTGATATACCAGGTATTCTCTGGGACAGCTCGCTAAGAACAAATACAACAAGTTTAGCAACTAAGAATTCCTTATGGACTTTAGGTTTAAGCTCCACTAGCAGGGAATGCTGTAGTAATGTCAGCAAAGTGGTGGTGCTGAAGAAATGCAACTTGTGTGTAAAAAAAGCAGGTGGATTGATAATGTTTAGGTAAATTTTCACAAAACACAATGAACAAGTAAATACATAATTAGTGTTTTGCATTATTTATAAAGACATTTAAATTTGATTTAATAAAGTCAGGGTCGATGCTGGAGAACAGACTGCTAACAAGTAGAGGGAAGGAACTGTTGGATGTCTGGGAAGGTTTAAAGGACTCTACTCACTCAATGGCGACTTGTACTACCTCTTCCATGGAATGAGAAAGATTAAAGTCTGTATAAGATGTTTGAACTATATCTATTTCTGTTGATCTAATTCAGTTACACACTTGACTCTAATCCTATGCATCATTTCTTAATACTACTGGTTAAAGCACTGCCTTTTCCATACGTGGTGGGTAAATGCCTCATTATTTGTCAGAAGAATTGCTACTTGAGTCGTCTGCATCTCATGGCTCTGTGAATTGCATAGCTTTCCTTAAATAACTAACGGCCACAGATGAATACGACATGGTGGTGCTCTCCTTCCAGGCCAAGTAATGAATTCTGCAGTGATCCGTAGACACGGCCAGCTCCTGCTGAAAGGGGATTTTGAACTCGCTTCGCAGTTCTGTCACAAATCACGGTGTAGACTGGCTTTCAGTCATTTAATCCTTCTCTGTCTTCAGCTCCCCATTGACAAAACGGAGATACTTTGCAATTCTCCCAGCTTTGTCCAAATCTGTATGAATGTTGAGTGATTTGGGAAAATGTCCTTTAGGTTTGTACAAAGATTAAACAATTGGGCCTGAATCTCAGCTAGGATTGCTAATACCCCACGTAGTACCGATAAATGAATTCATCATTTCAATGAAAATGCAAGTTTGCTTTCAGTAGCATCTGTTTTGACAAGGATTAGGGTGCTGAAGTTTTTATTATCTTTTTACAGCTGCTGCAAGTCCGTTGCATATGTTAGCAACCCATGCATCGGCATCGGCATCTCTTCCAACAAAGCGGCAGAACGGAGACCAGTCAGAACAGCAGGAACTCAAACGTATCAAAACAGAAGATGGAGAGAGCATAGTCATAGCTGTTAACGTGGACACNTTTTTTTAAAAAAATAAACTCCATGGTGCCAAAAGGAGACACTTAAATATAACACCTAAAATGTTGGAACATGTTCTCACGCAGTGGGGAAAGGGGCCCTGTGATCAGACTTCAACTTTCAGCACTGAAAAAAACCCAACACAGGTGGCCTTAAAACTTGGTAATTTAAAGTCAAACTGCAAAACATCTTGTTCCAGAGGCTGTGACCCCTGCTCCTCCCTGCCCCCTACTGAACTGTGTACGCTGAGAAATACAGTGTTGGGGAGGGCTGCAGCTTTAAAAAAATCTTTATCAGATTATTTTAAGGACTGAGTATCTCAGTGTAACGGCAGCATGATAAGCGCTTAGTGTGAACTGGTTTCAAACGATTGTATATTCCTTAAAGGGAACAGAGGCAAGGAGCCATTTCCTACATCTTGGCAGCTAGCCTTTCATAATGACCTACCCGATGCAGTTGTTGGTAGATATGCAGTATTTTGTTGTTCACATGTGGAATTAGAAATTTTTGAGGTGTATTTTCATTTCTTTGCAAAATAATGGGGTCTTTGACATTTCAAATCACTCCATTTCTACTCCGGAAACTTTGGAATCACACAATACTTTTCATGTGAAATTTTGTTTGGTAAAAAACTGAATGTAGGGTTTTTTTAACCAATGGAATGATTTACTTTTGTCTGTCCTGTTAAAGTTCAGATAAAGCTACTTTATTACATCTGCAAATTTTCATATTTTAGCAGTTGCCTGATAAATTTAATCAAATTTTATTACCATGTGTAGTGATCAAATGCTTCTTTGGGCTTGCATGTAACTGATTAGAAATTACAATGTAAATGAGCCGTTAACTGACGTAAAGAACTGCTATGAATTTGACCAGAGCTGCACTTATCTGTTTCTCTTTCTGCTACCTTTTGCTGTTTGTTACTTTGTGTTGACTTTGACTGTCCCTGGCATATTTTTCCAGTCTAAAGTAAAACAAGAGTCTCGCTTAATATTGTGTATGTTTAAGATAACAGACTGTTCTTCATTTAGAAAGATGAAATTCTTTATCACAAGTCCTTTTAAAAAGAGAGTAAAATTATCTTGTCAGAGGTATATTCGATATTTTTAAGCTTAAGCACCCATCAGTAGAAATTAATCTGACCAGTTTCTCTGTAACACTTTTGGTGTCATACACTGACCTTTTTGGGTCTCCATTAAGAGTAGCTGTTGTGGTTTTCTAACAGTGGCTACCATATTATAATAATTTTTTTTTTAAGTGTGTGTTCTGCAGTTGAACATTTTAAAATGTATTGGTAATTTCTCACTTTAATTGTGGTAATAGATTCCACTTTACATTTCAAAAATTAAATTTAAACGTAAGGCTGCTGTTCAGTCTTTAATTCACGTAATGTCTTATTTCCTCATGCAGTAAGGTGAGTGAAAGCTAGATAGTTGGCTTAATTTGAATCTGATTTTTGTCATTTTCTGTAATAATGATGCATTATTTATATTTCCTTTCCCACCATGAAAGGAAAAAACTGTATTTTCATGATGGACTGAACAGTTTGGAGTGGTTTATTTAGGCAGCTTTTTGGGAACTATTTACCTAAAGACCAAATACGAGAAATCTGTACAAGTTTTGTGTTCATCCACAAAATGGAACTGTTACAATGTCTCTGCAGATAATACATATTAAAAACCTATGAAAAAAACTCTACACAAGCTGAATTTATAACAGGCATTTAAAAAAAGCATAACCTGAAAAGAAACATTTCTGTAAAATTGCAACGTTTTCTTTAGAGGTTTTAAAAATAAAAAAAGTAAAGTTTTAACATACTTTTTTTAAGAAAAAAATCCAGTACTAGTAATTTAATTTGGTGTTGAATGAATTGACTAGAATGTGGTTTATTTTCAGAAGTGAGAATCTGTTCACAACTAGGGCTAGGTGAATAATAGTGTATAAGATTTTTTAAATAAAATTAAATTTTATTCAGCAAATTAACTAAGTTGAAATTACTCAACAAGTGTGTTTGAAATATTTATGTATATTTGGGGGTGATTAATCCAATTTATGCTGGCAGTGCCACAGGAAACGGTATCAGACCAAACAAGCCCAGGTGATGAGTTAATGGTAGGCAAGCCGTACGTGATGCCCTCCTGGGTAGAGGGGGAGATGAGAATATGGTCTGGGCCCCGACTCTGTAACGTGGTGGCATTTTACGCTTTTTGGCGCATGTGGAATTTGGCACAAGAGTGCGCCTTCGTTCAGATGGATAAACCCTTTGAAAAAACTGTGCGATGTGAGAAAACTGCTTACGGTCTTACATAAAAATAACGTGCTTTTAGTGATGCAAAAGCATGCTTATACAGATAATCTCACCTACTTTTGACTAGTGGAGACTTCTCTGTCTTACGTGTCAGGCCTTACTAAAACGAGTTGTTGGGTTGTTGAAAGAAACAAAACTGTTCCCTGGTTTGTCTATGTATTTATGTGCCTCCTACTTTTTTAATACAGCGATGGTTACCGCATGATAGCAAAGGCTGAATGAGACTCTGTCACGCTGCTGCTTCTGAGGTGATGCTCGTGACCTTTCTTAAATTGGTCTTACGTGCCGATCGTCCTGGACTCCCACGGTCAATGTGATCTTTCATTTGCAAATGGAAAATGTCTTCAGGTGATTCATGTACCTGGAGATTTGACCTCTCTTTAGGAATTGATGGAACCTTTCCAGTTACCTTGTGTTTTATGATGCATGGTATTACTTCCTTTTGTGCTCCTTCTAGGCTGCCTGTTCGGTGTTCTTTCTGTTAAAAGTCAGCTTTTGTGTAAACTTTAAAATGACTTTGAAAAGGACGTATGGAAGATCTAAATGTGCGTTTGCTTCTAGTGACAGAAGTGCTCATCTCCACTGCCAGCGTGTTCTGTCCTCCCTGTATGAGATCCCTCTCCCTGTCCTTATGCCAGCTTTGTTTTTGATCCAGCTGCGTGTGGCAGTGGCCCTGTGTCCCAGCAGGTTTGGGAACGCGGCAGCGCTGTCTCTGGGGTGGTGGGATATTTTTGCCTTTGGACAGGACAGTTCTGCCTTCATGCTGGCCGGTGTAAGAGCTGCTGTAGGGTGTCGCATGATCCAGCAAAGCGACACCGAGTCTTCAAAACAGAGAGGGGACTGTGGATGGAGTGGCGTGAAAGACTTAATTCTTTTTCATCAGTGTGGTTAGTCTCAGTTCTGAGCTGCTGCCTCCCCCCTGCCCACATTGCAACATATTTACTAGGATGGTAGCAAAAGACTGCTATTTTTAATTGTGCTGATTTAGGTAAATACCTGTACCCTGCTAATCCCGAAAGATACAAATGAACTTCTGCTTTGTAAACCACTTGGCAGTACAGATTGCTGGACGGGAGGCAAAACTGGAAAACCTTTGCCTTTATTTGCATGGTTGTTATAAAACAGGTTCATTTTAAAATGTTGCCTTTTATAATTACTTAAATCCAAAAGTGGAACTTGAGGTTTCAGCAATCTATGTTCAGATCTATGTTTTGTATCTTGGTTTAATTTCCCCCAAAAGGTAAATTTTGAGTGGTTAATAGTCATTAATACAGGTTGAGTTCTGATTTTTATATAGCATGTGATTTTTTTATATATCTGTGTGTGTGTGATAGATATTTATCTAAAAATATATATTTTATATTTATCTCATTTACACTAAACTGAGTGCTGCTTTCTCCTAACCTGATTGACCCCTTTCTATACACATCTTAACTATATAGTTTAACATTCTTACTTAGAATCCTACATTGTGTCTGACACAAAATTAATTGATAAAGGGAATGTAATTTGTATTAATGGTGGTTTGGTTTCTGATCCTCTTTTTATACATTAGTTACGTTCTTTTTGTTTCTTATCAGAGTTGGGGAAATGCTTTTGTCTAAAGTACTAGAAAAACTTACTAGAATGCTGGGTCTGGTTTTCACATCAATACTTCCAAGAGTTGGGGAGAAATCAAAGGAGGGCTATGAAACTACTGTAAAGGGCTGGAATATTGGAAGCTGAAAGAGGATAACCTATTACTTTAACAAAAAGAATGGACTATTGTGTGAAATTCCAGAGGATCTCTTACAGACCAGACCAAACCGAGTTATTGGCTTGTTTAAACAAATACAGCCTTTGGGGAAGAAGACAAAAAAAAAAAAAAAAAAGAAGAAAAATGGATGCATTGAAATGGCTTAATAAGAAAGAGGTAGATTCACTAGTGTGTGATGCCAGAACACGACTGTCTTTCTGGAGTGCATGTTATTCCGTAGCCTTTGTATTTCGGTCAGCAGTGTCTGCCACAGCCCAGTTCGCCTACGTATACAAGAACTAGTCTTGTGTCTTGCATTTCCTAGCTTTACCAATTAATCTTGTGTTTTCTACTTTAATGTGACTACTTAAAGGTTCTGAAAGAAATACTCGTATTCTGTGGCTCCTGCTGGCAAATACCTGGAATTACCATTGAATTTATTGCACTGGCTAATCTTTTAGTTTTCCTTTCAGGATTTTGAACTGTGACACAGGTGCTGCAGAAAGAGATAGCAAAATAGGGGGAGAGAAGACATTTAGTTAATTTTAAATACAAATGAAATTAATAATCCATGTACTTAAATAGCTGATGCTGGTGAAAAGATGTTGTTTTTCAGGAATAGTCATAGTTTAAACTTACTGTGCAAATTCTGTCGTTTCCTCACAGATGAACGCAGTCCACTGCACTGGTGTTCCCCTTCCAGTCAGCAGAGCTCTGTTGAGCAGGGCTGTCTCCCAAACCCACCTGTTTCTAGCTGAGAAGACAACTGTACTTAAAGGAGTAAATGCTGTTGGACCTCTGGACTATAATACTCGTCTTAAGCTAACAACTTGACATTTTTAAATCTATTTAGTGCTCTTCTGTCACAAAGTAGGCTTCTGACAGCTTGCCTCGCCCCCTTTTACTCTGCAGACTGCTATAGGGCAGGGGGTGTGTTTGAAAGGTGACTGGTTGCTTGTTCAGGCCATTTAAACCTTGCCTTTTGTTGAGCGCGTGCCCCCCCTCTGAGGAAAGCGGTTCTTTAACATCCCACCCACGGAGACCGGGTCTCTGTGTGACACCCGAAACATGGGTGAGCATTAACTGCTGCGTACCTGGACACTGCAGCCATGCAGTATCATAAATAAATCAACATGATGGATGTGTGGTTTATCAAATACTTAAAATACTATTTATTTTCCAAAAAACGTGACTAAGTAAAATGCTACTCCATTTGATTGTTGAGGTATGTTTATCCATTATCCCACTTAATGCAAATTTTGGTCATGATGCAGTGCAGCAGAAAGTGATGTGCTGGAGTACTAGCAGAGCAACTTGGAGCTGCGAAGACTCATTCTTTTACCTAATTTTTGATCCCCATCAAATAACTTGCAAATCCTTATCTTTAAGCATGTAAGCATTACAAGAAGAAGGAATTTGAGATGAAATATGTTTAGGTATGTATTAACAGATTCCATCATTAGTACAGCACTGTTGTCTGCCTGTGTAGTTAGTGTGATATTCATTCTTACTGTCCCACCAGAACAGATGTTTAGGGGAAGTTTTACAAGTTCAGTAGAATTTGAATGAAGAAATAAATACACTCTAGTCTCTCTGTCAACTGTAGGATAACTTTAATGGGAGGATGGAGGGGAGGGTGCTCTAGCAGATTAAGATATGTAAAAGCTTCAAAACACTGTGCAGAGGGCTTAATGTTTTAGTTCAAGTAGTTTCCTTGCTATTTAAAGTGAGCACAGCTGACTGGATCATAAACAGCTTACAACTGCACCAGAGAGAGAATTTAAGTCATCCTTGGAGAATGTTTTCTGCTGCTTTCCTGCGCACGCTCTTCTCTGGGGAGAAGGCAGTTTCCTGTGGGTCAGTCTGCTAACACAGCTGGTAAAAGGTAAGAAGCTTCAAAACAGCAGCTGTGGTGAATGGTGGGGTGAACAGAGCTGAACAAGAACTGGTTTGCATTGGAAGTTGGACTTGGTTTGGTATAAATACCACCCTACACCTCCCAGGTGGTAACTTGTGTATTTCTCGTCCTGTGTTTACATGGACTGTGTGATTCACTTTCTGTCCTTCAACCACCACCACTGCTTCCTCAGTTAGATATTTATTCCCCAAAAACCTATGGCAATAGGAGCTTTGATAAGGATTGTCAGTGAATACAGCAAAATTAGTCACTTTTATTTAAAAGAAATAACATATTACAAATAAGTGTGCAAAACAATTTCTGTGGTTAAATACACATAAAAGCAACATGCAACCTTGACATCAAAATCTGCGTAGAAGTTAGTCCTTAGTATGTTACGTGACACTAAAAGAAACTTGTCAAATTTAGAGAGTTTGCAGCTAAATCTTAGAGTGAATGGGCATGTCAGATTTGAAGCATCTCTGAAATTAAATTTCAGAAGAGCAAGACTACCCTCCCCCGGGTATTTAGTACTATGAACAGAGAGCTTGTGTCTATTTCAGTTTCTAGTTTAGTATCTTGTGCCTTAGCTCAGCAGTAAATGTTAATTTTGCCATGTAACAATTTGGGGAAAGAGTTTACAAGTCAGTTGGTTTAGTCTAACCTAACTGTCCCTAGGCCAACAGGATTTAGTATGCAACATCTCAAATAAAAAAGAAAAGAAAGTTTGCAAGTTTAAAGCCGTTGCAGAGATGTATACTTCATGCCACCTCATTTGTTTATTGTGCCGGATGTGGAAGTGGCCTGTCCAGTCCTCCAGTTGAAGCACAGCAGTTTTGGAAGCGGTCAGTACAGCTGTCACACCAGTACCGAGGGTGGGTTTTGAAACCTGGAATGGCTGTTTCGTTACAGAAGGAATCACCTCTACAAATACAGGAGCTCTGTGCACCTGAGTGCCCTGGCTGCTTGCTCCACGCACCGAGGAGAGGTTAGTTGGGTCAGCCAGTGCCTAAATGTGCCTTCAGCTGCTATGTACAGTTTGGCATCTGTGACAATTAGTGCTGATCACTCAACCAACATCAGTACATGTACGTGAGCAGCAGTGTGTGGCCACAGGACCATCACCACCCAAGCCCAAGCACCAGCTCAGAGGACAAGCATGGTTCAAGCTACAGTCATCTATGGCTACGTGCTTGTCATCTCCCCCCCTCCCCCGAGGGCATCTTGGAGCGACAGGGGAGAGAAGGCAGCACTCCTCCTCGCTGAGCTGGTGGAGTTTTATTGGCATCATCCATAGTATTCACCCACTCCCAGCCATTTGGTGGAAGTAAAGCAGTGCCTAAAATCTTCAGTTTTCACATCCCTTTTCCTAAGGCTAGTTGTACATTTGTACAGCCCCCTGCAGATCGTTTAGTGTGGCAGGCACTCGTGTTTAATCTAAAGTCATTTCACAGTTTAGATTAAGAGAAACCCAATAGGCACAAGCTTGTTGAAAGCCACATCTTGAAAACTTGAGTTGATGACAGTAACCCAAAGAGATTTTAATGATGAATACTTGCAGAAATGAGAATAAACATATGTAGTCCACTACTTCAGAGCTTGTTCTGATCATGTTGGACCAGGCTTCTCAGTGAGGTCTGCTAAACTTCTTGATCAGTATTGGACATTTGTATACTGTCCTTCCAAAGATGTGGGATAGCCGAGGCAGTACTTTGACCCGTGCACTCCCTCAACTCAGTCAAAGCTTGTCGTCCGTCATTTCTAGAAACTGAGCATAGACATCCCTTGAGCATTCCCCTTTTTGGTTGAATAAGAACTTGTAGTAGCTGCCATCTGCACATATCGCTGAAAGAAAAACAGAAGTCCTGTAAAGTTCAGCAGTTTCAGGGGTACCGTTCCCTTCCTTCAGCTATAGCTGAAACTGAGCTTTCAGGCCAGCAGAACAGAGAGAGAGGTGCTCTGGAGGAACCTGAGGGAAGTCAGTCCTTGTGCAGCGCCTGTCAGCCCAGCACTGCACCCGGGCTCGCTTCCTTCCACCCCAGGCACCGTTTGATCTTACCCCCCAGAAGTGCTGAGCAGTGAGAGCTTGTGGTCTCCACTGACAGGGACAGGCACCGTTGTCTCACCTCAGCATTCCCTCCAGCCCAGTGCAGTTCAAAACCTGGTTCTCCAGACAGAACCTGGGGAAGCCTCCATTACCTACCTATGACAGCGTTTGGCTCTGTTCCAAAGGCACAAATGCACGGAGAGCCTGAGGGAACCTGAAATTTGGAAAAACTCCATTTGGAACTGAAGTATTTGGGGAGAAAGCTGGCAGAGGCCAAACTGAAAGAGAAAAAAAAAAAGGCATAACAACTTAGTAAGGTGCTGACTGGAGTTGATCTGGAACTGCTGGCGTGTTTGAACGAGTCACAGGGTTCACACTAACTGCTATTTTTGATTGGCTTTTATTTTTGTCTATTAAGTATCAGGTCATAGGTATGATTCCCTTTCTAGGAAGGGGGACCCTACAACTACCCTTATGGTTTTTAAGTGACTGCAAAAACTGCCAAAAGGATTGATTTTTAGTAGAGATTGCTTTATGTGAAGTGTCCACAAAGTATGTTCGTGCTCAGAGAAAGCCACCAAAAAACCCCACCGGGACCTTCTGCTGGAATCATACAGCTCCACAAAGGACAGCAGAAACTGGTAGTTGCTGTCAGTCCTAACTCTGCAACTTCACTCAAGCACAGTGGATTAATCTTACTGCCTCCAGGAGCACAGGTATCCGCTACTGCTTGACAGGACCAGTGTTTTAACCTATTAAAAGGGCAACACTTCCCCCCCCCAGACACACACACTCCCTCTAAAGGCTTCAGAATGGCTCAAACCCTACCTTGACTGCTTATTTCTTTTAGGGTCTTCTGCAGCAAAAATATGTACTGTGCCGTGGTCACTGGATACGCAGATTAGGGAAGCATCCTGATTGAAGTTAATACTGTAGAGAACACAAGACAGTTGCAGTGTATCTACTGGAACACAGCCACACCTTCTGGCGTACCCAGTTCTGCTCCTGCAGTTGCCTAGAGCAGCTGCCAGCCTGGCAGGCGAGGTGTTAGCAGCTCCTCTCCTGGAGGAGCTAAGCCTCCTCCAATTCAGTGCCTATTTGCTGACAGGATGAACAGCCCCTTTGGGGGCGAGGACCTGGTTTATGAGGACCAGCCATGAAGCAGACTGCCCTGACCTGGACGCGATTGATCAGTGTGGGCCATTCTGCCACTTCTGCTGGAAGAAAGGCACAGCCTCTGCTGCGAGGAGTAGGCAGGTATCGGATAAAACATGCACCACTCCTACCTCAGAGTGGCGCTCAGTAGAAGAATGGAAGTTTCCCCATTCCTGGGAGAATGCTTCCAGCAGCAGATTAGTCAAACCTCTGCCTTGGGTGCTCTCATGCAGAGTAGCGCTGTGTCATAGTAAACGCTCCATCTGCCCCCAGGTACTCATCCTTGTCTCTCTGGGAAGCATTAGACTATCACTGCATGCCCCGTATTGCAGTGTGAAGTTGAAGTATCCCTGCAGCTACCACTTATCCTGTGCAGCAAAGCGGGCCTATCAGTACCTGTGGTTTTGCCCCAAGCCCTGTAACCTGTGCTGGGCTCCACACAGCTGGCAGCTGCTGCGCTCTCCTCACCAGCACCGAGCAGAGAGGAAGAAGCACAAGCCCAGCACAGCCTGGGGACCTCTGGCTGCCCACAGAGTTCCGTCCGTGGCAGCCTAGCTCCGCTTTGCTGTTTGACGATGTCTTGGGTGCTGTTTACCAGGCTGCCTCAGCACAACGCTACCCACAAGAAGACAAAGCAGAAGCAATTAAACATACCAGTATATATTGGCTGCCTGTGATCCTCTTCGTAGCTCCTGGATTAAATGCCCTGATGAAGTATCAAATATTCTTATGAGGGTCCCCTTGAAAAGGAATCAAGCATTATATTAGGAAAGGCAGAATACTCTTTACACCTGTGAATGCATCCTAAAATTCTGTCTGGTCAGCGTGCCCCTACCTACACAATCGGGTTTTTCATCTCAGTAGATTTGGGAGAACCTCTCTTAGTGACAATTTTTGGGAAGAATATTGATCCCCACCCACACACCATGACAATGCTATAATCCTTTAGTGTACAATCCTCTTAGCTACTGCAGTAAGTTCCATCCCAGTTCTGTTCTAAAGCCCTACTGCAGCCCTGGCATCCGTTTGCAAACATCAGAGTAGGCTTCTGTACAGCGAGTCACTTCTTTCTTGCCCCCATAGTCACTACTCGGTTTTGATTGTGACTGCTTTTTTTTTTTTTTCCCATGTGGATGGTCTTGCCTTACAATTAGTTCAGTTGAAGTAATCTAGAAGAATTAGTTACTTATCACATGCTCATTATCTGTATTGATCCAAATCTGAGAGCCCCCACAGACGAGTCAGGTTACAGGCACAATACTGCATTAGAAAACTGTACTTCCTTTGCAGTAAACCAAGCATGACAGCAGCTGTGTAAAACAAGTCAGTGTGTCCCAAATAAAGCGATCAACAGTTCAGTAGTACTTTTGTCTGATGAAGAGTGGGTACGCATCGTCACCTACAGCTTGTGTTATACACCTGGTTAACAAATGCATCTCTCCGGTTGCACACCAGTAAAGAGCAGAGCCCAGCAGAGAAAGATTTGGGTAAATGTCAGCTTAGTTTTGATTTAAGATACAAGTTTGAGGTGTATGCCCAGTATTGCCGTTTGCCCCTACTCCCATTTCTGTTTGGCAATACTGCTTGAACTTTTTCTCTATGCAAAAAAAGGAATGTCTCAAAACAAATTCAGCAGATTATTATGCTATTTAGCAATGGAGCTGGCAGTTTTAAGAGCTTTGTTTAGAAGACACACAGTAATTAAGCTTAGTTAAGAGAGACTATGGCTGCCTTTTCTTTTTTTAAGGTTTTTGAGCTATAGACTGTGCAGCAGAAATCATTCTAAACAGAGACTAGTTGGATTGATTTAGCTTGTCCTTGAGAAATTTGTTTCAGTTGAGTGGAAGAAAGTACTCAACTTGCCTCATACCCATCCCCTCTACATTCCTCTGGACATGGCAGAACCATCCTTTGGGAGATGAAGCCCGCTAGCAGCCTCCTCCGAAGTTCCCGTGGAGAAGGCAGGTCTGTGACTTGCTCTGCATTCTTTCTATGTCTCTCTGCATCAGCCCAGCCCAAATGGATTTGTACTGTGCGAGTTTTTGTCAGCGTATTGCATTCTTTAGCCCTATGTAACATGCAACCACAGAGAATTTGGTAAATAGTCCAAGAACTATTTTATCATTTACGCTCTGCAGGAAAACAGCTGCAGTGTGTGTATGAGAAAGACAGAGGCAGTGCACCTCCCTCCTGGTCTGCAACAGGAGTTAAGCCACAGCAGAACCAACTCCTCCAGTATGACAGACCTATTGGCAAATATTTCATTAGCCAGTAGTTTTAAGGTGAATTTAAGCAGAAAATAATAAAGGTGAAAGAATGCAAATAAACTTCCCCCCATCCCCTCTATTTTTAAAATTAATAGTAGTTATTGAAGAACACACAAAATGTGAACTGCGCAGGCCAGATCTCATTTAAATGTCACTGAAGAGTCAGTGCTACAGTCAGCTGAACATAAACGCTACCCCAGGCCCGGCACGCGGACTGCTGGTTAGGTATCCTAAAGCAGTAATGATAAAGCCTGAGAACGCATATTTCGATGACGAATTTCCCAGTTAGTTGTTTCTATGTCTTTCCTACAAAAGGATGCGACTTCCTATTTGAGAATGAGTTCCTACAGTAGAAGGCAGAGTAAATCAGAGGTAGGAGGAGATTATTCTTACTTTTTCTGATGCTGTTGCAATCCTTGTTCCCTGCAGGTTTAGAGCTATACAGCTCAAGACTCCTTCGTGAGCCGGTATGTCGACAGGAGGCTTTTCTGTATTAGCGAGATCCACTATCTGCACATGCCCAGTGTGTGTTCCAGGAAACGCAAGAAGAGAATTATTACTATTTGGACAAAGGACACAGAGACCTAAACGACAAAAAAAAGAAAAGAAAAGAGAGAGGATAACTGTATAGTTCCCATAACCTAATAAAGTTCTCAAACATAAAACTTTCTAAAATACCAATAATCACAGAAAAAAACAAACATACATGTAGTAAATCAGAATTTCATTTTAATGGCTACTGTGGCATCCCAAAACATGATCCGTCCATAAGTGCAGAGCATAGAGAAGTAGGGGAGTAGCATAATTTTAACTTTCTTTCATCACTTTATTTCAAAGAAATCTAGTTGTGGTTATCCGAAATCTGGATGTTTTCGGAGATCAGCTCCATCAGTCTGTTACAGCAAAGCTATTTAAAAAAAAATAAAAAAAGTCTCCTTAGCAGCTCGAAAAAGGTAAGAGTTTATAATAGGTGATATTTTAGTTTCTCCTCTGCCAGTAAAACTGATTAGTATTAATTCATGTTTGAACTTGGTTCTTATGGCACTTGCACTTCTTTTTTCTTCATAACCTTTTGCAGACTGTTCAAGGTAAATCAC
The DNA here is from genome assembly GCA_013398815.1 of Ibidorhyncha struthersii. Taxonomy (NCBI): domain Eukaryota; kingdom Metazoa; phylum Chordata; class Aves; order Charadriiformes; family Charadriidae; genus Ibidorhyncha; species Ibidorhyncha struthersii. The sequence goes on along the minus strand of VZSZ01011521.1, from coordinate 47,019 downwards.
ATCTCTCCCAGGTGTTCTGCTGATACCAAGTAAATTTCTGCAATCTGAGCCCACAGCTAGCAGAGCCATGGGTGGGCATCACAAGGAACACCGTGTTTCTGCTGCATCTCCCACCCTATGCTCACCAGCCCGCACGCAGGTCAGCATGCGGAACCTGCTGTTCAGCTGTGCTGCCCTGAGCGCAGCCAGCAAATCCACGTTCCCTTCTAGCAGGCTTGAAAACCTCCAGAGACGGGGACTCCAAGCCTAAGGAACCTCCTGGTGGAGAAAACATCTCCCTGATGTGCAAGCTGATCCTCCCAAGATACCGAGCATGGCCAACACCCCTTGTTCTACTGTCCGGCACTATCAAGAAGAGTTTGGCTCCATCATTTCTGTACCTGTCCTTCAGTCCCCCCACGCCTGCCTGGAGCCTAGAGCTGGTGTCGCTGCACTAGACAGCACTGCCTGTGGCACTAACAATGGCCTTGGTTCAGGGTACCTTCTGCTCATTTCAGCAAAAGACAGAGCTGTACCTTGCTAGTTAAAAAGAACAATATCAATTTGCTAATTAGGCTCTTTTTGACACTGTAAGAGAATAGTTTGCTAGAGAGTTCTAGCTCTAGCAGAAGAGAGGAATGAACCAATAGAGTTTGTGTTTATAATGAAGCTTTCAGCATAAAATACATCAAGTTTACAGGTTCTTTACAGAAGAAAGCATATAGGTCTTATAGAAATCAAATCTGTAACAGGAGTACATGAAAAAGCTTTTCTGTGCCAAGTATTAATAAATGTTAATAATCATTTTATAAACACAAAAGCATGTCCAAAGGGCATGACTGTAGTGCAGTAAGTAAACTATTTAATGACTTGCTAAGTGAGACTGATTCAGGCAGCTAAAGATAAATAGCGTGTCAAGAACAGAATAAACTTGCTTCTGTTCCCCAGCCCACACATGCAACTAACCTTTAGGGTTGTAGCAGGTTTCAAAGACGTGCAGCTGGTGGGGATTGTGAGTGAATGTGAAAACTTTAATCATCGAGTCCAAGACTACCACAATTCTGAAACAGACAAGAAGTTGCTGTGACTTGGGGTGAGTAAAACAGGGACATATATGTATCAGTTCAGATCTGCAAAGGCTTTCAGCTGATTTAATGGCTATATTCCCCCACCCCCAACAGACCCACAGCCTTGCAAAAACACATGCAACTATGAGCCTGCACAGCAGTTTTATCCAAAGCTGTGACAGCAGAACCCCTCCACCCACACATCCAGACTCCAGCTGCTAATAGATGCTCTTGCTCTAGAGATCTGCTCGAGTTCCCTTCACACTCCTCCATACTTAGAAAAAGTCAGCAGTAGCCACGAGAACGTTTCCCTGCATTAGGGGGCCAGAAAGTCTTACAGGCTTTTCACCAAGGCTTCAGGTAGCAGATCGCAGCTCACGTATGCCGGTAACACCTGATGCTTGCCCCCAAAAGCCTGTTTTACCTTGAATTGCTGGTGGTGGTTATCCAGCTGTTAAAGCAGGATCTTTTTCCTTCTACAAACAGTGGGAAATGAAGAACAGCGTACAATGCCAAGCTGCACATTTGGAACATGTCTGTTGTACCTACCTATCTCTTCGCAGCTTAACTGCTTTGACTTCTGTAGAAAACTCTATCTCAATGACAGTCTTCTTCTTCAGGTCATCCCAGATCATTACTAGAACAGTGCAGAGATTGCATTAGATCGTCATGGCATATCCGAAGATCCACATCGTCTCCATTGTAACAACTTCTAGTTTCCGAAAAGGCCAATCAAGAGGAGCATCCAATAGCTGAGCAGTTACAGACTGGCATCCTGCTCACCAGGAGGTATTTAGCTACTGCATAGCAACCCAGACTTTCACGCTATGACTCCTGCAGGTAGGAGCTCATAAACTCTAACCACAAGAGCTGACAATAAAAATATATTTTTCTAAAGACAATCAGCGTTGTTGTTTTGCTCTGAGGGTTATCAAAGAAATAAAGCAGCAGTCAAAAAAAGCAGCATATTTTCATACAAAGCTTGCCAGCCAGGGACTTTTTCCCCCTCAGGTTGTTGAGCCGGAGAGTCTCTTTGCAAAGTTAACTGTGGGAAGTACAGACTTCATCACCAGGTCTCAGAGACTGGTCATTGCAGGGAACTGCCTGGTGACACTGCAACAGCACTGGGACAACTCCTTTCACCACGTTTACTTAAACCTGCTGCAACTTCCCCTTCATCCAACCTTCAGAACACCCGACCCCAGCTCAAGGCATCCGGTTTGGGAGCTCTTTGGGCAGTTCCGCACAGACAGCAAGGCAAACATTTACAAGACCTATTCCTCGAGACTCACCTTTGTTAGGTGGGTACTTCGGCTTTTTTCCACCACCTACTAGTGCTAAATAGTTGCAACGAAACAACATTTCGACATGGCCAACACCACCTTCTAGAAATTCTGAAAGACAAATGTATTTTATTTAAAAGTGGCAGAACCTGTTCAAATGCCATCTCATTTTTACCACTGTTACATGAAAAGTTCACCTTATCTAGCACTTCTCTCAGGCACCGAGAAGAATAGTATCTTCCTGCCTTGGCTGACCACAAAAAACAGAATCTTCTAAGAGAGGGGGTGACAGACAAGAAATCCTGACTAAGGAGGGGGGTGTTTTTTTGGTTTGGTTTTTTTTTTTTTCTTTCTTTCTCTCGATTGATTGTTTTGTGCTTGTTTAGGATTCTCAGCAAAGTTGCTTTATTTTTCATAGCAATGAAGATTGCTACTGTTGTCACACAGTTGGGACAGGCCTCATTTTCACATATAGAAAAAACACAGCAAGGTTTTAAAGTTATATTAAGACATGCTGCATGAGAGGAGATCAAACAATATCATCATGGCAGCTTGGTAATCTCTATTATGTAGTGGGTTTGTAAATATGTTTAGAAAGACTGCCCAGACTCAAATTCGTTCCTTTCACACACATGCATTTCAAGTCTGGTGTTGCTCTATTATGCTAATGCCGCACACTTAGAAAAATACCAGCGGTATTCATTAGTCAGGAACCTTTTTATTTGTAAGGGGATTTATCTTTATAGACTTGGTGGATTTGAGGAAAGAAGGCAAAATGCGCATCTATGTGATGGAACGTGACTCTCTCGTGCTGTTCTCTGGAGCGCAGCTCTCGCTGCTTGAATAGGTAAGAAGTCCAGTCCAGCTCCAAGTCTCCGCTCCGTGATGTGGGAAACATGGTGAAAGCAAGATCAGCTGGTACAGACACTTTCCCTTTTATAGTGCAAGGAAGAGGGTTTTCTTTTAAAGAATCTCAATGGCAGAGGAAATAGAATAAGATGCCACGCTTAGGGTGCAAGTGGAGGAACTAAATATCAACCAGGGGATTTTATGATAAAATAATTTTTCTATTTGATGACATTTGAGTGAGGGCTTGGCTTTGTTTACATAGCTTAGAGGGATGCCTGGCATTCCACTGGGGAGAGGGAACTGAACTGTCAGGAGAAGAGGCCATAACTGTGGCCTTCAAGGTAGATGAGCAGAGTTAAAAACAAGCTTCTTATAAGACTGTCCAACACCTCCACACAGTGGCAGGGTGCAGCAGGAAAGGTGGACAAAACCAGTAAACCATTTCAAAGCTAAAGGAAAAGCTGAAATTTCACAAGGACTCAAGAGGGACCTACTGTCAGAAACAGGGATGGGAGAAAACAGCAAAAACATCTGAGGAGCTGGGAGGAAGCACTACAATGGAAAGCTGTAAACATCAGCGTGAAGGACAGGACAAGGGAGATGCAGTTAGATATTAAGAAGCACCGCAGTACATCTGGATGAGGAATTTGTGTTGGGACTCGACTACACAGCGCTGAAGGTAGATGCCTGGAAAGATATTCACACTGGAGCAGTAAAGCCTTGGATTTCGAAAAAGCCCCTGTGGTTTCTGCAACACCACTTTAGACTGCCCAGTTTCCTTCCTGAACAGTTGTATTTGGACATTCCCCCCTTCTGCACCAGGTCCTCCTCTTCACTCCATTAATGCATTTAAAGCATGACAGCACATTTTGTCCTTTTAGGACACTATCACAGGTGATAGTCCCAAGACATGTTGCTTACGGAAGAATTTACTATTAAGAATAGAAAAATTTGTCAGCTCTGGCCACACGAACAGTGACTGAAATCTCTTACAGCACTAGAAAGCGAAAGCCTGCTTGGCTTCATAGGAATTCCTATTTTAAATACATTTTTCATATTATTAAAATCCCTTCCATCACCACAGGCTGGAAGTGCTGGGAAACCCGTTTAGCACGGGAACTTTCTTCCTATATTTAGGGTTAGAATCACATGGCTACGTTTCATTTTCCCTTATGTTGACTTAGTCATGTTTGCTTTCTGATAAAAAGCCCCACTACCTGTTAATATAGCTCATCTAGTCATTTCTGTTTAAGATGAGATACGAGGTTTACCGCCTCAAGGTCCTCACAAATTTTTTAATCACACAGAATATAAAATTTAGAGCAGCAGAGGTCTGAGCTCCCAGCGCTCTTGCAAGCAATAGCGTAAGCCAGTACAAGAACTGTTACGTCCAGATCTCCAGTGAAAAGGCAGTAGTTTTATCACTGCACTGTATCATCCACATTACTGCACAAGAACAGAACAACTTCTCTTGATGGTACATAACAACACTGCAGCGAGCAACTCTTCTCCCACTCGTGAATAACCAGGCAACTTATCTCCTGTTCAGGACTACAAACGTTGCCAACAGCTAACACAATTCAGCCTCCGCAAGAAGGCGAGACAAATTCATCATCAGTCAGATTTATGCAAATTAATAGCAAATAAAGACCTGGCCAGGCAGTGCCATAAGTGAGAGTCCCTTTGGGACCAGCATGGACTTCCTTTCTTGAGGCTTTATTCAAAGCCCTCCAGTGATGAAATGGTGAAAGCTAAGCAAGAATCTTAGAGAAAAAAAACAAGGAGGCTGAGCTTCCAAAACAGAACTAGCGTGGTATAATAAGTAAGCATTTTACCTTGTTTCTCTTTTTCTTTGAGTGGATCTGCATTATAAACTCGGAATCCATTTTCCATTCCACATGCAAAGCATCCTGTAGTGAAAAGCACATGTATATACACATATATAGTAATTGTGAGATACACACATGAACTAAGGAAGAGCCAGAGGGTTCAGACAGCATTACTCTGTAACTGCATTGTTAATCTCAAGCTGAAGACCACTTGCAGGCTTTGTTAGTGATTGCAAGTGAAAACCTTCAGAGAAGTTGTCCTCTATTGGAAGTGGAAAGTTCTCAGTATTCTTTTTAGACTGGTGAGAAAACAATGGAAGGAAAGGAGAGCAATTCCCAACCCATCTGCATGCTATGCCACGCGCTACAGAGGGAAGGAAACCTGCATTTTAACTTTTATGGTCCAACAGTCCTTATGAAGCAAACCCCCTCCCTTCTTATTAGAACTGAATTTACACTGTGATTACGACTACGTGAAGTACAATCCATTGTTCATGTTTCCACAGAAGAGAGCTTCTCAAACTATGTTTTTTAGGAATGCTCTAAATGAGAGCCTGCTGCTGTCGGATGCCAATAGCTTAAGTCTAAACCAGGGAATTATAAAAAGCCAGATTAAAATACTTTGGGAATTTTTTTTAGTTACTTTTACTTACAGAATTATGCATGTGTCTTTTTAGTGGAATCCATCAGACTCCCAGTATCCTGTCCTGCTCTTTTACACACTAAAGGGTGAATGCAGTTACTAATAAAGAAACACCAGTGTGAAGTTAGAGCCATTACAAGTCATTAAGAAGCAGCTACCATCACTATAGGCAAACTGACAGAAGATTAGTTGCTACACAGTTTATATGCACTATGTCAAAAATCCAGTTAAAGTCTTCAAGGTACTGGAACAGAGATACTCAAATGAGTTCGGTTTTATTCTTATACACTGCAGTGACTGCAACAATTTGAACCCCCCAAATAAAAATCTAGGAGCTATGTCTAAATGCACCCCTTCCCCAAACTCAATACCCCAAAGTCACAGGGTGGGTGGGGGAAGGAAGTCTTCGCTCCTAACATCAGGTCCCCAAACCATCTGCCCGTAGCCAGCTGAGCCAGGATTTCCTCCGCACGAGACTGGACTGGTTTGCTGTGGAGCGATGGCTCAGAGGCTGGCAAAAAGGCTCAGACTGCAAGAGGCTGTTTCAGGCATTCCTGGGCTGAAGGTTCACAAACAGCCAGAAACGGTCCTCACAGCACAGGCAGCTAACTGTCTGTGCGCTTTGCATACTATTAGCTTAATATAAGCTCAATTAAAAAAACTGCATATGCTCACTGACGAGCAAGGGAGCAACATTCAATACATCTTCCACTGCTCATATCTTAATCCAAGTTAAGATGTCGGAAGAAACAATAAAATCAGTGACATCTTTTTTGCTTGACACAGAACAGAATCAATGTTCTCACATAAGAATAAAAAAAAAGGTATAATAAACTTGCAGTATTAGTTTAAAAATGCCACAAATTGGGAAGAATAACGCAGCCAAATTGAGATTCCTTTTCAATCTTCAGGAGTTTCAATTCCAAGTAGGACCATTAAAAAAACCCAACAAAACAGAACACAAAAGAGTCCCCAACCAACCAAAACCCAGCAGCAGCAACAACAACAACAAAGGCATCACACACATCCTCTGCTTTACAAACCAGTGTCTTATGAGGTGTGGTGGTATATGTTCGGCAGCATCCTTAGGGGCCCTATTCACTGAACTCACACATACAAAGGAAAAATGCCTACAAGGTCCATCTCTGCACCCTTCAATGTAGAAAGGAAACAAATGAACCCTCTTATTTTACATATAGTCACTAACAGCAGCGGCACAGCCCCAACATACCGGACTGCTCCAGCAGTACAACAGTTAGCTAAACAGCAAGGGAAACAACACACGCAAAACCCTACTCCCCCAACCCAAAAGACTCACAGGCACAACTTCACCCTGTCCAAGATTTTGTAATAAATTAAGTGCAAAAAGTTCTTTTCTACATATGTAAACACATAGAGAGAGTGGTTAACAATATAATAATTATAGAAGGATTAGTAAACATATTGAAATAGATGCTTTTAAATTAACTATACCCTTTTTACCTCCTCCCGACTCAGTGCATCACTCTTCAGTTTGCTCTGTCAGTCGAGTACATAAGAGCGCGCTGCACTGAAATGACAGCACTAATAAGCTGCCACCTCGTGCAGTGTACTTTACTGGGATAACCAGAAAGCAAATTACAATGGAAACATTTCTCTCCACATAAAACAATACTGTACAGGATGAGAACTAATCTGTTTCTGGTAGCTGTAGTGTGTATCCATATAATTATTTTTCCAGGGACTGTTTTGTAATGCAATATTGCAATTCCCGGACAGGTGGAGAGGCATGCTGGAACTGTTCTACAGTCAGGCAGCACTGTAAAGTTTTACTTGCGTTAATATCAGCAGCTTATAACAAATGCAAACGGAGCGTTCCTAATGCAATAAAACGCAGACATTACATTTCCTGCAGCACCACTACAGCCTTTCTATAGAGCTAACCTCGTGACTAAGACGTGGGCTGCTTTTAATGCCTTGGGAATATCTATATTTTTAACTGGAGACAATACAGAACTGAGGGAATGTGAGTAATGGTGATATTCCCCGTACAGTCAATCATTACTGACAGAGATATGAAGTTCTCAGTCACAGCAACCCCTGAGCCAAACGAGAGGAAAAAAAAAAAACATACGGGAAGATCACTGTTACTCATTCAATTCCAGGTTACAGGAACAGCTCTGGGCCTGGTGCTTCCCATCTGACTGATTCCAGTGTTTAACAGCGGGGTCACAAATTTGACAGTTCAGCTACAGCTTGGAAGCTCTTGTGCACAAGAGAGCTGGGAGGGGCTCCCAGAGACAGGAATTGCTGCAGGAATAGGTACGCTTCCTTCCACAGGAAGGTCACATCTCATTCTAAGAAGGGACAGACATGCTGTCAAAAGCCACTGACAGAAGACAACTCAGATAATTCTGTAATAATTAATTTACGTAAAAAAAAAATAAAAATTACCCTAACCCACAGTTGTGCTTGTTCCACTTGCCGACAGTCCCAGTGAGGCCACAGTGAGTTTTGTTTGTTTTTCTAAAACCAAAGTAAAAGGAAGGGTTGAATTAACGACTGTCCTAGAATATGCCACGCGCTGAAGGGGGCACGCTGAGACAAAGAAGTCTGCAGGATTTAGGGCCTAAGATCCAGGAACTGCAAAGTGAAGTCTAGGGGAGCAACTATGGCAGACGCAGTTCTAGCATATTAGTTTTTCTCACCACAGCAAATTTTGTCTAAAGCCATAAGAAATCACAGAATCCTAGCAACATTTATGGGGACCTATAGCTAAGCATTTCAGTCCACTAAAGGAGATCAAGTGAATAAGCCACGTGTTTCAACACCAAAACAAGTCCACACCTCAGTTTTCAAACTAGCTTTAGACTACAACAGCATCAAAAGAGAAACGTCAGCAACTTACACATACATTTTCTGTTACGTTAATTTATTATGATGTTTTGTCTGTTCATTTCTGTAAAGCACTTCAATGTCCTTCTGAAAACATTAGAAGAGTGCCTGAAATCTGGAGTATACCAGCTTGAAATTAAGAACCTAAAGTCAGAACATTCTGTTTTAAAACAACTAAGAACACCTTGCAATATGGCCCTTCCATTTTGAGGGGTTATATTGTTTCCTTATTTTTTAATTCAAAACTGAAAAGCAGCAGAGGCACCCAATATAAAAAAAAAATAGTATCACTCCAAACAGATTAAGGGAAGCACATTTCAGAAAAACTGCAGATACTAGCTTTATCACTTTCAGTCATGGAAGTTACGACTTGGAGAGACTTACTAGATCATTCCTCCTATCTTCCCATCATTATGGGATTGGCTAGTCTTAAATTACTAAGAAATTAGGTTATTGTGACAATATATGCAGACACCCACACTACTAAGCCTCAGCAGTCAAGTGACTCATATTTCTATTTTTGGTAGAAGCAACAAGGAAGAAGTGAGCTTTTCCTCTTATCTACTCTTCTTTGAGCAGCCCAAATTTTACTAGTTTAGGGGCTTTTGAAAAAGTTCACGTGCTACCTGCGCTTTAAAAGTCATCATGCCTAAGCAAGAAGAGCTCCAGGAGCCTGCAAATGAAAACCAAACATGGGGTTTGTTCAAGTTTTTTGTTGTTATTCAGTCGTATGACCAGGCTGGGTAGGATGGGACTGGAATACTGTTAGGAATAAGCTGCCCAGCTTACAGATTCCCAAAACAAGTTCTTTAACGTACTTTGGATGTGACGTTACTCAAAAAAAAAGTGTTTATGTTGCATTTACTGCTACAGAATTTAAGGAAACCTTTGCAACAAAGAACAAGTTTAAGTGCTAAAATGATGTTCTAAAGGCATCTTGCAGTAAAAGAGAAACTTAGCTTTTTATACAGTTCTTTTTATAACCCAGCCCCTTCACAGGCCAAGCATCAAATATTACTGCTTCATTACAGGCCCCCACAGATTTGAAATGAAGCTCATCCTCACAAATCTTTTTCAATCTCTGTTGAAAATGCAAAATGAAGACAAGTGCAGACAGAGTTGCTGAAAACAAGACTATTCTATTGTTTTCAAGTCAACATGACAGCGTGAAGAGGGCTACCAAGAAGGTCACTTCACTGACAGCTTGATATACTACTGACAAAACGTCATCAGAAACCTTAGACTAGAATCAACAGATTAATTTGTGTTTACACATGACTTCAACAGCATCAGCATGAACTACAGCCTACATCAACAGAAGTTGCAAGACTGTCTTAGGCAAGAATATTATTTGTTAAGACAAAAGGACATTACAAAATGATGACCTTCTATTCCTTATTCCACAAAAATGACACTTACTCATAAGACTGGTGCTATTTTTACATTGCAAAAGCAAGACGAGGCATATGCACCCCTTTGCTAGAAAAGGCCTTCCCCTTTCTAACAAAGGGGGAAAAAAAAACACCAAGCAGACAGCTCCGAAGCTTTTCAGTGGTCCGTGCACCTGTACTTAGATGCCTGCCAATATGATGAGTAGTTTTAACCACCATTTTTAAAATACAAATCGGGCAAAGAAAAAGCTACACCACTAATTTTGAATGCAGAGTACTCACACTGAGAAAGTGATATTTTGTGAGTTACCTTTTCAGTAAGGCAGTTTCAAAAGCACATCCCTTTAAGCACAGGCTTTAAGGCAGACTTAAACAAGCACAGGAGGGAGGCTGCCCCGTTTTAAGCAGCGCAACTTTGCAGCAAGTACCGAACCGCCACCCGAGGGGCGGACAGACCTGAAGATGCACATTAAACACGACCGCTCTTTCTCCTCTCCCCCCACCGCGCCCAACCAACGGGGTACACTCACACCGCCGCACCAGAGCTACAACAACGGCAGAACGGTGCGACCACACCTCCGCAAACGCGGCCCCCCCGCCTGCTGAAGGCCGGGCCGACGCCTG
>VZSZ01011521.1:7978-35742 GCA_013398815.1 Ibidorhyncha struthersii | reverse complement strand
GTGCGGCCGGCAGGGAGGGGGGAACGGGACTGCGGCGGGGGGGTGTTTGCCGCTGGGCGGGAGGAGGAGGATGATCTGCTGCAGCTGTGCGCGTCTCTGAGGAAGAGGGGTTTCTCAAGGGGCTGGTTCGAGGGGGATGTGCCCAGAGGGTGGCGCCGGCACGGGCCGCGGGCGCTGAGTCCGCTCCTGGGGACGCCTGAGGCGGACGGGCCCGTCGCTTCNGGGACCCCCTGCGCCTCCCGGGGGCCTCGCCCCGGCTCGCCGGCCGCGGAGCTCCCGCCCGGGGCGGGCCCAGGGCAGCCCCTAGCGGGACAGCACAGCCCCAGCCCCCCCCGGGCGTAGGGGGCCATGGGCGAGAAAGGTCCCCCATCAAGGGCGTGCTGAGTGTCAGCCTCCTAAGAACAGAAGAAATACAGCTAGAACACGCTGAAATAGGGGATCCCCTAACTTGACAAAAAACCCCAAAACAAAACCAAACCCAAAACGAACCCAAACACCACCACCAACAAAAAAAACCCCAACTTGAAAACACGCAAGTTTTCAAGACCCAAGGGGCCCTGAGCAAGCTGACCCAAGCCCAACAGTGAATTTACTCTAAGCAAGCTGACGGAGGCGATGCCCACCGCAATTATTCCATGACTGTACGATTAGCTGAAATGTCAGCTCTCACCTATCCTTCAGGTGCACTTGCTTCCTTTTCTGTACTTGCTCTGTGCCTTCCACGGCAGTGGCTTCATGATGTACTTCAGATTTGTGACCTGCTCTTCTCTACTGCAGACTGCTGTTTGGAAATTACTACAGCTTTTCCGCTGCAATGGCTTATTGCAGTCCTGGAACTATCTGCAGTGACCGGCTGGTACATTATCCTTTGTGCGCTCTTCTAGCTAGATAAAAAAATAAATAATCACGTTGCATCTTTACAAGATTTGGGCTCCTGAGGCAGTCAAGACACTTGGGACATGAAATAAAGGCAAAGAAGGGCTTGTTTTTTTAAGTGTTCATCTTTCCAGCTACAGGCTGAGGCTTTATCTACTCCAGTGGGACTGCTGCAGGCGTGACCAGAAGGAAGGAGCGCTGCTCTAGCCTCTCCTTCTTACCTTTGTACTGGCTGGCAGGAAGAATGGAGAAGCTGACCCCGGGGACGCACACATCCATATTAATGCTCTCTCCAGCTACGTATTCCTACTGCATAGCGCATACAGAAAGGAAACAAACTGATGGCCTGGTGACTGAAAAGGCCAAGACTGTGATTCAGAAGAAACTGAAAACAGTGCATGGAAGAGAACTTTTCTTTCTGCACACAGCTGCTAGTCAAACATAACCAGACCGCTCCCCAGGTACGGATGTCTCAGATTCAGGTTTAAGCTCCTGTAGCTGTAGGCTGCTATGTACATTTTCCGTACCCGTGGAGATGCAATTTCTCCAATCTTAACAACTTCACCCTGATACCGACAGCGTTTCTCTGCAGCTCACTCCGCCGAGGCAGACCAGCAGGTGGAGCCTGCTCATCACCAGGGGAGCGATCCGACAGGCAATCCTTCCACTGCACTTTGTTTTCCTATTTAGTCTTTAACTCTGAGAAGACTTGTGTTTGATTGTACTTTTCTTTAAGTAGCGATGCATTCACTGGTCCAGGTCGGTCCAGGTCCTGGCACAACTTTGGCATTTTACTGTCTCGAATTTTCCCTACTTGGATACAGAGACTGTGGACGTTTCTGCTGATCCAGAAGGAATATGACAGATAACGTAACTTGATGGTATCTCACCGTAGTGAAGACACCTAGAAGAAACTGGGATGAAGCTACACCATCACCTCAAAGGACTGTCATTGCTCAGGAGAACAAGTCACGCGATTCCTTCACAAACAGAAGGAAGACTTGACAAGTACTATTCTTACGTATTTCAGTTAACAATCTTGAAGACGGATGTATCAAAAGCATTACGTGATGCTTTTAGGATGACTTCAGTTTCCTGGTGTCTAGTTCAGGTATGTTGTTCTTCAAATTCTTCTAAAGGAAGCTAAAGACAACCTCCCCCAGTTAAAGAAAGCATAATAGGATTTATTTTCCAGAAACATTTATTTACTTTTTAAATAGTGTTATTTCCTTATAAAGCAGCTCTTTAAGTCATGTTCCTTTTACCACAGTGTCTTTGGCATTTTCCTCCTAGAACTTTCTTGTAGAGTGGTATAAAATGTAATATTTTTATATTTTCTTTTTACAGAAAAATAAGTATTTAAACCACAAATTAATTCCCCAAAGTATTAAATAACATACCAAAAACTTTATCAAATCCATTACATACACTAATGGGACTAAACCTTGTTGTGTATGTGCATAATAATTATATATACATTTTTAGCTTAGTTAAGTTAGTGCTTCAGAGTTATCAAGGAAGCTTTACAAAAAATCCAAATGCACAATTGCAGTATTACTAGAATTTGTCACACTGTTTGTAAAATTTAACAATGTATACAATACATTGCATTTAAAAACCTCTGCCTGAATATGCAAACTCATGATGACTCATTTTATATTTTTGAATCGTTTGCAAAAAGACAGGATTTTATACAATTAAACAGTAAGTCACTTTCCAGATTTCATGGAATTAAGAACTGAGTATAATGATAATTATCCCCTATATGAAGACACATCTACTAGTAAAAACAATGGCATCATGCACATCAGAAACTAAAACGCAGTATGAAAATCCAATAGCAAAACGTCACATCCTTTCAGTTGCACTGAGCATGTCATTCATTCCAAAGCAGCATTACTGGAGTGAGCAAGCTCTAAATTAAGACTTATTTTTCATGTTTTTTTCTATGTAGTGTGATACCTACACAGAGTGTGCTCAACCATTAAACAAGGAGTCCTTGCGTTCAGCGCTTCACACGAGGGGATTCCATCCAGGTTCCTTTTCCCACAGAGAGCTTAAGAAATTTTACAGCTGTTTCTTGTACAGTTTTTTGGTGGGCTCTGTGGTGGACGGATGATTTTCGCTTTCTTTAAGCTGTTCCTTTTACTGATGTTGCTGGATGTGAGGGAGTATGAGCGTCCATGCATCATCCTGGCATTAAGGCCATTTGCCATGGAGAAAGATTTGAGATGGCTTCTTAAGGCAACAGGGAGAGGGAGCTTGTCGACAAGATGCACAGGGGTACAGGAAACTATGGCACGGCAACAAAGGTCTTGCAGACTCAGTACTTAAAAACAGACATAAAACTTGCATTATAATAGCATGCTTTTGTTAGCCACGTGGTTGTAGCATACCCAGCACGTACTCTGTACATCCAGGATGAATTCTCATTCCTCCTCCCACACCCTTTCCCACATACACATTAGCCAAAAAAAACCTGCTGCTTCAGTTTCCTACTTATGTCTTAATGCTTAGATGACTGAGCATGTAAGTCCTAGGAAAGATATGTTATTCCCTACAAAAGCAGGAACAGCAGGTTATGCCTGCAGATATGTATTTTCTGTTTAGAAAGCAAATTATACAGAATTCCTGGCTCTTCTTTTTTCATGTTTTTGCATCAGGGTTAAAGTTTCTGAAAATTATTTTATATTAATGAACCATAAACCTTAGCTAGGACTAAATTTACACATTTCCAGTGTGCATTGCTTACCCTTGTTGGGCCTCCAGAGCCTGTCCATTCCATGTCTCATCAATACTATTCTTGCTAGCTCAGTAAAGGACTCTGTAATATTGAAATTACAAAGTGGACTGACTTCAAAAAAAGTCATGCCCAGCCTCTCAGCATAGGCTTGTGCTTGTTCAGTAGACACTTGGCGCTTGAAGGCTAAGTGAAGGCGATTTCCAACCAGGATTTTTGGTACACCAGGAGCATGCTGAGCAAAGAGAAGCATTAAAAAAAATTAATAGTTTGGCTTCCATTTCCCCCTTTCCTCAATTAAAATAAACAAAAGCTTTTTCAAGGTTTAAAGACTAAGTGGCAGGTTGCACCAGATGATCTCTAGAGGTCCCTTCCAGCTTAAATTATTCTATGAATCTCTAATCTAAAAACATCCCTTCCTCTGAGAAGACAGGCTTGCACAGATGATGTGGCGAATCTATAGCAAGAATGGGACTACAGTATGCAATCTTTGCCCTCCATATGCTTTCCATCAACACCTTTAAAGAAATCAGACACTTTAGCTGATACGTTTCCAACTTCCTAGAATTATAAACATAGAAAGAACATTGTAAACTTGGCACCTTGGATAACTCTCTAGTAAGCACTGCCTGCAAATGCTAGTGAGAACAGCAGAAAATATCATAAGCAGCCAGTCTTAGTCAGCTGTTAGACTAGTGACACTCTGGGATTGTACCTTACCTCATCTATTTCTTTTATCCATCGATCGATTCCATCAAATGACCAACGATTTGTAATATCATACACTAGTATCACTCCCTGTATTTAAAAAAAAATAAATAGAAGTTTAAAAGAGGCATAACACAGAGAATACTATCTGTGAATTTTACAGTTCTGAAATAATCTTGTAAGACGCTGAGCAACTTCTCAATGGAGCAGAACCTCAGCATCCTGTGAAACCAAGGCCCATCTCTCTGTGTAGATTACAGATCAGCTAAGGGGCAGAAATTCTGACTTAGTTTTAGGGTCTAATGTATTGGTAAGTATTTCTTTTTAAAATGGACAAGTTTGGTTGATCATACATGCATCACAAGTCGTAGCAAATACATATTTTTGGTAGCTTGAAGATTCAGTGCTCTGTGCACTTCTGGAACATAACAGATGGAACTCATCAGAACCAATACATGTCACGAACTACAGCAATACTTTAAAGTCTGAAGTTATAGTGACTTTTAGTGTCCTTTTTTTTAAGGTCATTTCCTTACAAGGCATTCCATTTCATCACATTCTAGACTATGTTTGTAGTTTTCACATTACTCTTGACAGTTTTATGTTATCAATTTCTCTTACTTGGCACACAGTTTTAAAAAGTAGCATCAGCATAGCTTTCACATGATCAAAGTAAGATAACATGCTGAAGCTATTGAGGTAACCAACAAGAAGGCATAAAAATATATATCACTGTATTTTACACTTATTCAGCTTCAGTCTCATGGATTTTCCCTCCCCAAAACAAAATCCTACCCCTTGTTATTTCCTATGTTACATGTTATCTTCAGACTGCTACTGAATCTGCATGCAATCTACAAGTGAGCTATAGAAGCTGTCACGAGGGTTTGCTGGCTCTGCTTTCATTTATCTAACAACCATTACTCATCACTGAGAAAGTTGTACTTTGCTTACCTGAGCACCTCTTGAATAAGACCGAAATATGGTGCAGAATCTCCCTTGCCCTGATGTATCCCTAAACAAAATAAATTATAGATATTTAAAAGAAGTAGGTGGCCTCCTACATTAAGAGTTCAGCTAGATTAACTCATCTGTACTGATCAGTATCAGCTCTTCTTCCATTAGTCATGCAGTAGCAGTCACTAATGCATAAGAGCTCTTCTCGATCTCAGCAGTTTTTTCCCCACTGGCATTCTGCCCTTTCCTCTACATTTCTGAGATCTCTCAGGATAAGAGGACAAGAACTTCAAACTTTACTCTTGTTATTGCCCTGTGAAAACAAAGGCTGTTACTCAAGTGTACATATGCCACTAGACTTTACATTTAGTTCAGCTTGAAGAAAGATTCTGTTTTCACAGAAAAAAGAAAGTTGGAGGAAACAATAGCTGTCACCAAGGAAACTAATGGAAAACCAGCTTCTTCTTGATTACAGCAGCAGTAGTTCATCCTGAGTCTAGTATGATGAAGGCATCCCTACAGAGCCATAGACAGCACAGATTTTTAGAAAAGCATGCACCAAAAAAAAAAAAAAAATCACTGCATAAAGTGTTTGGAAGCAAAATCAAATTTATAGTGAAGTACATGATAAGCAAAATTCCGTAAAGACTTTTTGAGGTAGATTACGGATCTTCAAATGGGAGGCACATATTTCCATATATGGTCAACTGTAGAAACATTTCAAATCTGTTATTTTAAGGAGTCCAAAGAACATCCTTGTCCTTCACAAAAAGAATTAAAACATCTCCTTCCTGACTGCTTCTCAGAAGAAAAAGAAAGTAGGTGAACAAAATATCAAGCAATGAAGATACCATATGGCAGAGTACTATTATCCATCATTGCATTTAACATTTGAAACATTATTTTGAAAATCAAAGGCAAAAACAACTAGTGAAGAATAAATTAAAAATCACTTAGCTTTACACACAGGCATTTAACTTCAGTAATTAAGAAAGTTTCAAACAAGAATAAACACAAAAATTAATTTCAAAGATGGAAATGGCACAGGATTGTCTCTTTCTAGGATGAAATAATTAATTTTCATGTCCACTTCTCTACTCTATCCAAACACTGCTTGTTCCTAGAATCAGTCTCTCCAATTTATCTAGATTATGGTTCCTTGCAAATCACACTCTGTCTCCTTCTTGTCCTGCACTGACCTTACTTCTCCCTCTTTTATGCCATGACTTTAGGGAAAGAGGAAAACAATGCATTTAAGAGGCAGTAATGTTGCTGCATTTTTCAAGTTGTATTTCTAAATGAACCAGAAGGGGGCCATCTTCAAACAACCTTAACAAAAGCACCCTGACAGACCAAATATTTGACCCTACAGGAAAAAAAATTGTTGTAAAATAATTTTATTTATTTGTTCTCCATGTTTTTGTAAAGATCAAATCACACCAGACTGCATATCAATTAAATTATATGAGCAATAAAGCTGCAGGATTTTTTTTTTTTTAATAATACTGTGGTTATTTAGTCGACCATTACTACTAATTAAGTGAGGAAAGGGATGTTGCTATACAATCACTGTATTCTAAGATACTTTCATGGTTCTCATTACCTGGACATTTTATAGTCTTTGAAGGCACTTTGAATCTATCTTGAAGGCACTTGTAATCTTTTGTGCATTTATTCTGCATTTGTTATGCAGCTCTCACGTAAAGAAACCGTAGAGTCCCTCATTTTACATGAAATAGGTGCAAAATGGAGGTAAAGAGAAATCGTGACTTACTCTAAGGGCTAGCTGCCTGGTTCACTCTTCCTCAGTTGACTAAATATTTCTGAAGCATAAGGGAGAACTCCTGCCCTGAAGAGCTGCATTTTTGTGTCTTTGAAATATAAATTATGAGGAAAGGTGGAGCGCTTACCAGAGCTGTAGCTTGATTCGTCGGCCATCCAGAAGAATTGTTGTAGTCTTATAATCTATACCTGTGGGGAAGACAGTCGTGCAAATCTTAGAGCAGCTTGCAGGTGTACAATATACACACAGACAGTTACGGATTTCAAAGGAGCTGACCTTAAAAAAAGGTATTTGTCATTAGTATCCTGTGAAGTGCATATGGATAAGAACAACTTGGTCATATAAAGTTACAAAGACCTTTCATATTACTTAAGCTTGGTCCACTCAGAGCAGATGTCTCAGGCCCCCTTCAGGTTGATAAATGGTCTGTTTTATTCATTATCACAACAATATATATGCTTAAAGAGTTTTATCTCTTCAACAAAAGAAGGTAGAACTAGATTTTTTTACTTTTCTTTCATACATATGTTGCAGACTAAATGCTGTTCTCTTTCTCTACTCCCTAGCTTTACTGCCTCTATTATTTCTTCCTTCCTTATCATCTCTGACTCACAGACAGCGCTCATATCAGATACACGTGTCCCCCTCTTATATAAAAGCAGCAGATGGTGCAAGAAGTGGCTTGTCTGTTGTCTTCCAGCCTTTCCCATTCCCACTGGGAACAGCCTCCTCTGCTCACAAGACCAATGCAGTTAGTGTCCAGCAGAATGCCCGCAGGTTCCACTTACTCCTTCCCACAACAAGCCCAGGCCTTTGGGTTGAGCTACAGCATCTCTTTTAGATGAGCTGCAGTGTTTAAGGGAAGTATGTATTGTAAGTATGTATATATACTTATACACACATATAACTTAACTCACATCTTTATTGTCCATTTTGTATTCTTCACAAACAGCCTTCAGTGCTACATGATATTACCTTTTTACTGATAACCTGACATGCCCCAGGAAGCAATTAAACTATGTAAAAATAAGCTCAAGTCCAGCTAGCATTGGTGTTTGCTTGGGCAAAATGGGTCTGTTAGTTTCAATTAGATGAGGTAGAACTGATCAGAAGCAGTTGTGTAGCTGCAGATGACCCCTGAAAATATCCACCACCGTGCTAGGGTCAATGGCTTTGAACACTGTGCTTCAGTACTGCATCCACAAATTGCATAATTATAAACATTAAATGAAAGAAAAGCTTTTATTTTATTAGACATTATTTTAAAAGTGTGCATTCAGTATTCACACTGTGCAGCCAAGCAACACAGTTGCACTGGTGAATGTGTTTTTCTCATGTTTTCTTTGCTGTGTCATAGTTAACTTTTGGCATTGAACATTTCTTCATAGAGTCCTCCAAATGAAGTTTAAAAAGTATGGAAACTAGTTCTGAAAAATGTACTCAAACATAATGAGCCTTGTACCTTGAAAAAGAGAGACATCCTCTATTTTCAGAGCATAAGCAGAACAAGGCGGTGAGAAAAACACACTGATATGGAAAAACAAATGCATGCAGAAGAGTGACCTAATTACTACTTAAAATTTCAGCACATCTTTATCAGAGAAACAGGGATGACAGTGCTGAAGATGATCCTGGAAGTGTAAGATTCATTATTATGGGTGGCATCAACATCCAGAACAAAAAAAAAAAAAGTTAAGTTCCATGCATCAGTGTTTGTATTGATAAACATAACAAATGCTTACCAATAAGCTTATTTTGTTGATATTGTATTTAAAGGGGAAAGAGACGTTTGAAAGTTTAATAAGAGAATGTATCAATTACATCAATATCACTCTGTCAAAGAAAAAGTATAGCATAACACTGCACATAAACAACGAACAAAAATCTGTCTTGGCTGCAAGCACAACAAATAATTTTTACTTCTGTATTGTATTTGCTGATATTAGTAGAGTTAAACCAGTTTTAAACTTTATAAGGTAAAGAGATTTAGAGCCAACAAGTTTTGAAGGGTAATTGCACTGCAGTACTATTAATTAAAAATATTTTTATCTATGAATTGATTTGATATGTTACATGGTTTATGTAATTTCTAGCAGCAGTAGCAACTGCTAAGCACCTGCCCAATCTGAAAGCCAAGAACCACAGAGGAAGCGGCAGGTCGTCTTGCCACAGCCCTACTGAAAGAGGTATTGCAGTTCCGAGAGCGAGGGCATTTCCTAAGAATGAGAAACCAAGAGGAATCGCCTGTTACCGAGATCCTGGTACGGAAGAAGCTAGCAATGACCAGAGAGATGATGGAAAGGCAGCTTAAGAAGCAGTCTTGCTGGGATACGAAGACCAGGTAAGTAAGAAGATCAAGAAGATAGAAGCACTGTGATGTTAAGTCACGCGTTATTAGGAAACATATTTCAAAGATGCCACTTCATTTCTATTACCTGGAGGATAGTTCACTTGAGTCACATCAACATACAGGTTCGCTACTCCCACTTTCACAAACTGATGAATACATTGCACTGGCAAGTAGGAGTATATTAGGAAAAAATTCTCTCAACACAGCTCCTTCTAATGTGGCAGCAAAGAGAGGGAGCTAAATTCTTCTGATCGTTCCAATTCAAATCAAAGACTAGTTCAGTGCCACGCCAACTTCACAGTTTGCAGATAAACACTGAGCTGAAAGGCCAAGGACAGCAATAATGGGCATTTCAAGCTTTTAGCTATCTGCAGAAGCGTGAATTGAAGCATCTTCTGCCTTTAATTCAGGCACTTATCTGTTCATTTGGAAAGGCACACACACACACACAAAAAAACCCTCCAACATATTACCACCAGTTTTGGCAGGCTTATTTTCTTTTATTGGCCAAAGTGTTCCAGTTCTCCCACAGTATTAGGAAATAGTCAACTCTACAAACCACAAGTTAATAATAATAGTATCAACCCTGTAGACAAAGTTTTGGGACACTAGACATTGACATTGTTTGTGTGCTGAAAGAACAAGTTTCATCACTTCAGAAATTCCCCAAAACATAAAACATGCAGAAAAAACCCTGCATAACACTACATAACTCATTCCAGCATCCTGTGCTACCACTGATATTTCCCGCAGGGTGAAATACCTCCACTAGTTTATCTGAAGTTAATGAAGAGGCACAGACCATGTTTAGCAAACACTGACACATCCCACACAGTGAACGGACATCCATCATTCTGTTAAAAGACATACCAAGCATAGAAAATTAGTACTGCATAGCTAGAGGACACACAGCTGAATAAACCTGGCACTGTGCTTTGCACCACAGACCATAAACTACTGCAAGTCGCTCATGCTTAGCCACATACACAATGCAAAATATTACATCTTTTTTTTTCTATGACACTCACAAGACAAGTCTGACAAATATACCATTACCAGCTGCTCTTTATGAAAACATCTTACGGGTTTCTCAAAAGGTTTTTGAAGAAAAGATGGATTCAGAAACTTCCTTATTCTTCAGTTGTTATACAGATAGAAGCAGTTGATAATACAACCTGAACATCTCTGCAATTAGCATTTGCCAGTGATTAAGAATCAAACCAAAAAGCCTTTTGCCATGAATCATCAGGAACACCATGAAACTGTAACAATAAGACCAACAGATGTGGGTTGTGCTGTTGTAGAAATCAAATGTCCTTCCAGAACATTATTCACTCATTTAGTAAGATAGAATAGCTTCATGCAACTAAAATGTATCTCTATATAAGCAAGGGAATAAAAAGGCTGCTAAATAAAAAAAAAAAAAAAATCAACTTCAAAGCGAACCAGAAAAACCTCCCAGTGCTTAATACTTTCACATGGATGTTTTTAATAAAAATTATTTACCTAAAGCCACAAATTGAAATTAAAGAACCTGAAAGAAGCCACTGTCCTTGCTGAAAGGTTTGGATTGCTTAAATGTAATTGATTTGTAATAGATTTTGTTCTTCTCAAACACAAAATTAACAGATAGAAAACTGAAAGAAATATTATTGAACCCAGGAATGTAGTAAGATTCCCCCAAAAGCATTCAGCTCTTTGGTAACAACTGCAGTAAATTAGAAGCCATCCTCTCTGCAGCGATGCTCTGCAGCCATTACCACACTATCACTGATGCTTCACTGACCACGCTGCATTCATGCCAACACTGATTATTTTAAGGCTTCCTCTGAATTTCTGCTTCTCTTGAAGGTTATAGTAGTGTATCAAAGTTTCTGGGTTTTGTGATGGTTCTTGTAAAGGCAGAATCCTTCAGTCATTTAAATTGCACATTTTGTGTTCCACCAAAGACAACATTATTTACATCAAAAATCTTTTCTCTTCAGCTTAATAATTGAGGTCCAACGATCTACAGCGTGACTAACGGCCAACCATTTAGCTTTGCAGCAGTGAAAAACCACACTGACTCACTTGAATGAAATCTGAAAGCAATGGACTACAGACCAAGCACTGGTCATATCTCGGTAATATGACAGAGTAAAATCCAGATCTGTTCCTCAAAATTTTTCATAGCAATTAGATGTTAGCCTGATATTTTAATGGTTTGGAGCTTGTTCTGCATTTGCGTAAGATCTGTGTTTCAAATTTGAGATGTTATAAGAGAGGGAAGAAAGAAAAATAGGGGAAAAAAAACCCAAGAACTTTAAGACCAGATTTTTTAAAGCTGTGCTTTACCAATTCAGCACTGAAAGATTTTATTCAGTGGCACATTTGTCTTAGAAATGCTCCTAAAACCAACCCTTTTTATACCTGAGAAAGTGCAGAATACTTGACTTCTCATCTTTGAACCTGGAGCTCTGTTACATTTCAGTTCATAAATATTGCAAGAACTGGCTGGTTTCATTGTTTTTACTTATTCCTCTTGATGTGTCCTTTCTTTAAAGTTTAAGGCATGTCGTTCCTTGTAGATAATTGATGTCAGATTAGCAGCTTTCACATTTAATTAAAAAAGAATCTAAATTCTTCAAAGTTAATAATAAAACATTAAACTCCCTGCCTCCATGGCCTGACTACCTTCCAGAGATTTAAACGTTAAACACTTTCTCCAGCAAACATTCACTCCATCAGTTTGTCCAAATTAACCATTTAATAATAGTTACCAATGTCTCCTCCCCCCTTTCTGTTTCTATACCAATAATTAAGTGTCTACAGATAAAGATATAAATACTCACTAAGATTCTGGGCCTGTATTTAACGAAGTCCACTGAAAACATTCTTCATGCTCTAAGACTGTTCGGGACTTCGAAAACACAGTTTTATGTTTCAGGGAGTGCTTAAAACCATTTTCTCGTAGGCATGATGAGAATTCAATGGTCCCATCACTTCCCACTTTAAGCTTCCCCAGCTATCTAGCTTTTCATATACACATTAAAATTAAGTTCTAATGTTTCTCTTCAGAAAACATTTGTAAATCTTTCAAGTATATTTTACAAGAGTCACAACTTCCAACTCCATTCATTTATTGTCCACAGCATGCTTTTGATTCAAAATTCAACTAAACTTTAAAAAGTAAGCCGTATGTTTTCAACATCATGCTGCAAAGATATAAGGTCTTTGCAGTAAAACTGGACTATATCTTTTGATGTGTAAGCACAAAGGTCAGGTTATATGACAGTCATATTTGCCTCCTGCTTGCCATTTCAGAATAATCATCACTTTCCAGATTCCAGTCTTTTCCATCACACTTAATTACTGCAATAAAAGCCATCTGTTTGAAAAGCACAGATTGCCTATTCAGATTGAAATAGACACACTAAAATTTTAGATCTAGACTGTATTCTTCACTTCATTAATCAAGCCATAAACCACAATTATAAAGTCTCACTGATAATTCCCTCATTTCAATGACACGACAATTTTCCCATTTTTAAAAAGAAGCTATTTGTATCAGGAAGCTCAGCTTTATATTTACCTTTGTTTATTGGTCACCAACACATGCCAATATCACATTCTATCCTTCAGTATACCTGCTTTCTTTTAAATGTTTAAAGGAATTAAGTTTGCAAGAAATCTACCCTTAAAAAAATGAAAGTGCTCTTTAACAATTACACAGAAGCTTTTCGTAATTACAAAATTTTTAGGGCACCAGGTTAAAATCTGAAGATCTCGGAGCACTAGTTGGCTCTAGTCCAGACTGTTGGCCTTCGAACCAAAGCAAATGGTACAGGAGTAAGAGGTTTGACACAACTTTATGGCATACCTCCAATACTAATCTGAAAACAGAATTAACATCTGAAACTCCAAAACCTCAAAAAAATTAATTAGTCAGGCTGCTAATATACAGAAGCAGTAACTGAATAAGTTTCTGCTCATCCTCTTACCATCAGCATTAGTACGTAAACAAGCCAGTACTTTGCATATTAAATTCACATCCTCCTCAAAAAGAACATGCAAACAACTTGTTAAGTGCATGTTTTTTTTAATCATGCCTTAGCTTGCAGTATTTCTGCTGAGAGGGCTAAGTTAAAACTAAAC
Source organism: Ibidorhyncha struthersii (assembly GCA_013398815.1). Classification (NCBI taxonomy): domain Eukaryota; kingdom Metazoa; phylum Chordata; class Aves; order Charadriiformes; family Charadriidae; genus Ibidorhyncha; species Ibidorhyncha struthersii. Next base: position 22,194 of record VZSZ01011521.1, on the reverse strand, counting down.
ATTCAAGGCAGATGACTGTTTGGAAAGAAAACTATTTGGCATCAGCTAATAATCAACTTTTAACCAAAACTAGTGAACGATCCATTTCCATTCCCATTAAGAGGAAAGGATAAAGCTCCCAAGATCATTATTTCATTCTCCTCTGTGTTAACATTTACTTGTCAACAATAAAATAGCCTCTTTACAATCTAAGTCCTTAAAAATTTATTTTACAAGAAGAGAGCTGTTCCCCCCCCTCCAGGTCAGGAAGAAACAGGAACTATGTACTTCGGTTCATCATTTCCTTTCTTCCACTCCAAAAGAAAAGGATATCGCAGGCATACGGTAAGCTTGTCAACTCAAATATTTACTACAAGTTGCAGCTAACATCCTCAGATGAAAGCTGCTATATATAAACATGTTATGGTTCATAAATAGTAGCACTGCAGGAAAAGAGAATGTTATTATTAGCATTACTGACAAAAAAAAAAGTTCTTCATTTCAGCACATTTTATTAATAAATTTGAAATAAATGGGGAAGAGATTAATATATCAGTCCCAGCAATCTTGTAAGTGAGGTGTTTTTTTCTCAACCGTTTTTTCCACGGCTGTGAAAGAATCAAGCGGAACAAGGAGCTCGGGGTGATCAGTGACCACAGAACCCCTCTGGTGCCTTGCAGGTCTATGTTCTCCCGCATCTGGATCCAACTGCTTGTGCACGCCACTGCAACTCACACTTCTGACTAGAAAATTCACCTTAAAAGACAAGATCCCCAAAACTACTGACAGCTCTGGAGATGGACTGAGATAGGATTGTTATCGACTGGTAGCAATTATTAGCCAAAGGGGTTTTTATAGTTCTTTAAAGCCAATAACATCAGATTATGATTTAAGAGTGAATGTGGGTCACTCAGTTCCCTACACTGGGAAAGGAACATGCTCTTGGCAGAAGACAACAAACATTAGCTTTATGATTTCCCTGCTTGTCTCTCCAAATTCTTTGCAGCAGAACTCAATGTAAAAAAAAAGTAATGTCAAGAAGTTCCCAGTTTATAGTCATTGTTATGAAACAGCAACAGTATTTTAAAACAGCTCTTTTCTACTTCAGATTTGCATTTTCTAAAAAGATTTGCCCTCAACTTTTAGTCCATTTAATATCAAAGTAAAGATAACCATAACCTAACAGCAGTGAATTTTTACTTAGAAATTAACATCTATTATGTGTACAGAGGGGAAAAAAAATAGAAAGTTTTTCTATGATACCATCTTCTCACTGCCGCTGTTCATCAATTCCTGGAAGTAAGAGCTGGACTGCAAGAAGAGTTCCTTTGCATAGGGAGCTTGTTAACAACCTGCCTGACCTATCTTCCTGAAATACTCGATTGCATTGTTTTCAAACAGCATCAGCTCTCAAGGGCAGCCTCTCATTCACAATCCCATCTCTACATTCCATGCAATTAAAGTTCCCAATAGGATTCTTTGTTTCACCTTCTTTGCAATACACATGTATCCCAAGCAACAGCTACGATGGCATGCTCTGCACGCCCATGGAAAGTACAGTGAAGGGAAGCTTGGCCAGGCTAAGACAACTGGCCCCAAAAAAGTGGATGAAGTTTTATATAGCAGTTGATTATCCAGTATTTTAAGTGCTTTTTGATATCTTTGTGGTATAATAATTCTTCATCACAAAGCTTAACAGTGGGGGGTCAAATCATCCTGGTGCATGAGGAAAAGACCAGAAGGCAGGTCACGTATCTTCTAAAATTCTACAAACCGAGAAAGAAATGAGACACAGCCATACAGAACTTGCCACTACTTATATCTTAAACACTAGGTTTGAAATATGGCCAGAATCTGGGAGAACAGCTTCAAATCTACCATAAAATATTAAAAACAGATGCAATATTTCACATTTTACAATATTTTCCAAAAGAGAACAATGACCTTTTATGTCTTGACACTTCATTAGCAGTAAACCAGTTCAAAAATATTTGGCATGAGAAGAATTGCAGGAACATCCAGCCACTGTTATTTTGAGCTATAGGCCTAAGAGCTCACTGAGAAGCTCTCCAAAACTTCCCTAGGCTTTAAATCAAATCTCAAATAAATGATTCTAAAGAATTAAACCACCACTTTCCATTAAGCATATCAATATGTCATAGCAATTAGAAAAATCAGAATTGTTTCATAAACATATTGCTGTATATTATGAAACTGCAAGTAATACTTATAATAAATGGCAAAATATAACCGATGTTTAAAAAAATAAATCCCAAAAGCCTACTGCAGGATGCTGTCATTACTCCCAAAAGTCACAGCAGTATTTGTCACCAAGTGTAGTAAAAGAAAAAGAAAATACAGATTTTTTTTTTTTGCACCCCACAAAGCACTGCTTGTTAAAAGAGGAAAAGATTACTTGAAGAATAATTGAGCTGAACACGTAATGAATTGTCATTATGATGAACTGAAGATCAAATGGGAATTCACAACAACTAGGTGTAAGTGCAAGAATTTTGCTTTAAAGATGCCAGAGAGCAAAATTCATATCATTATTGAAAAAATTACTGTGGCTTAAAAGCTTTCATCCAGAAAACATACAGCCATCATTCCTAAAGTACAGACACTTGAAGAGGAAAAGCTTTCAAACTAACCTCCAAACCAAGCAACAGAAGATCAACTGCATTTCTTCAGTTAAATTTGGAATTCCAAGTGAAATGCACGCTGCAGTAAAATGGGCTTTACAGGTAACATTGTCATTAACTCAAGGAATTTCCAAGTGATGAGATATCTTCAAGACATCTACTTCCATTAGAAAAAATGAAGGAAATCAAGTCTGGCTTGGATTATGCTTCTACTTCTCCCCTCTCCTTCTCCTCAGCTATTCCAGCAGAAGTGCTGCCAAAGGTCTAACTGTACCGCATTTCCAGGATGAAAAGTTAACACAAAATGCTAGCTAACTACCGTTGTTAGGATTTGAAGGAGAAAGACAGACTATACATTACTTATGCAAAAGTCTTGTTCCAGTCATAATTTTCAGTTTTCCAAGAAATTAAAATAAACTGATTTCAGGTGAATAGGATCAAAGGAAATTTCAGCTTGGAGCAGTCTCAGAAGGTCATCTACATCAACCCCCTCCTCAAAACAACATCAGATATGAGGTCCAGAGACTGCATAACTTCTCTGGGCAACCTGTTCCACAGCTTAACAGTCTTCATGGTAAAAAAGTTTTCCCTCTTACCCATTCTGAACCTCTCGTTTCGACTTATACCAGCTGTCTCTTACCCTCCCACCATGTACAGAGACTCACTCTGTCCTCTTGATGACATCCTCATGGGTACTGGGAGGCTGCTCTTAGGTTAGCTGCCCAAAGGTCTCTCTTCTCCAGAGAGAGTCCGCAGCCAAACTTCATTTAAGTTGTTATATCTGCAGACTTTCCTTCACTTAAAAACTATGTCATTACTTTTCATTGTCCTAGCCTGTCTTTCAGATGTTGAATACAAATACAGCGTAGATTGATAAGTGAGTCTGCCTATAAAACTGTAGCTCTCAAACAGTACCAGATTAAACTCCTGTTTGGAGACAAAACCTAGAATTTACGTGGAAAAATTATTACACCGCATGTATTCTTAGACTCTAGAATCTTCTTGGTGCAAGACTAACACCATCCCAAAAGGAACAGTGTTTCTCGTCTGAACTGAAGAAGAAAATCAATTTAAAACTTTAGAGGTTATGAACTTGTTTAAAATTCCACTTATCATGCTTCTATTTGATAAAGTATGTGTCCAAGTTAGACCACAACCTACTAATTCAGAAGTGGTTTGAAAAGTCAAGGTTGTGCTTTACACAAACTTTACTTAGCTTATTTACCGAAGCAAACATACAGAAAGATTAGAAGTCTCCTGACTGACTGAGATCACGCACTGTGTATAAGGATCGCTAAAACAGTTTGAAAATACATACATGTATCCAGATATCCATGTTAAAAATTTTACACCACAACTCTCCATATACTGACTCAATCATTCCATTGAATACATCAGCTACATGAGCCTCTTTTCCTCTGTCTAGTCTTGAGAGAGTATTAAAAAGGCTGCCAGACCTGCTGGGTCTCTTCTGGGTTTTCCAGCTGGCAGTTTCATATTTCACGCAATTAAATATCCCATTTTAAGGCACTGCATAAAGTCGGCTTGCAAACAAAGTATAAAGGCACAGGAGATACATTAACACATCATTGTCCCTAAAATTATGAAGGGATGAATTATTTGGATTCGAAACCTATGGACTGAAATATGCCTACCCCCTTTCTTCTTTCTTTTAATTAAACTGGGTTGGTTGGTTTTTTTTTTAAGATGGTTTCTGTTTCATCCAAACATCTATAATGGCTCATTCTCTATGAAAATGGACAAATTAAACATACAATCCTCAAATACGCTTATGGCTGTTCCTTCAATATATTCTTTTAGAGTACATAAGCATTCTTTGGTATTTCAGCTTTGCTGATGTGGGATTACAAGGAAACATACACTGGTAATGTCAGGGTAAGGCTCTCTGCATGAAGCCGGAGCCCAGAGGAAAAGGAAGAGCAATGGCAGGAGCATAACAGTGAGTTACTAACTGCCGAGACGTGCTCAACATACCTACTGTAAAAACTGGGGGAAAATAAAGAGGTGAAATCTGAATTATAAGCCTGGAACACACCACACAGTAACCAAGTTATGGTTATTAAATGCAAGTGATTGGACTGCATGTGAAAGTGTGAAAGATCAGCTGCACTCCATCTAGTGCAAATGCGTCACTCCGACTGCAGCTCACTTCTACGTGTTGTCACCTGTTTAGTCTCCTCTACGTCTACATCTGCACACACGTGGGACTTCAACTAGCCATATATTAAGAATAACTGGAACCTTTTGATAAATAGGTTATCTTCTTCTAATCCAAGAATGAAATTATGTTTACAAAACACATTTCTCCAGAGTTTTGTGCACTGAACTACACTTCAAGAACATGCACTATTTTAAGTAAAACAGGTGTTTATGGCATTGGGAGTTTATGTTATATGAACAAGAACCCGTGACCCAAAAATAATTTATGGGGGGAAACTCTGAATAGTTTGATTTTGCATCAGTCAACATCTTATTTTACAGCTGCATTGCTTGGAGGGCTCATAGCAGTCCAGAGGTACGTCTACACTAATCAGTATTTAATGTTTTAAAGGAGGTCACAGAATCCCACTTACTCTAGCACAAGAGAAAAGAAATGCATTGCAAAATGGTTTCTTTATATAAATTAGGAAAAAGCCATAGAAAGCTGCAAATATAATTTTTAATTAGAAAAAGAGCACTCAGATTATCCATTTTCATAAATGAAGTTGATGCAAAGAATTCTAGATCTCTAAATATTGGATTAGGAAGTTGGCAGGCACATGAGGGAAGCAGACCTCAGAAAGCTGCCAGATTTGCATGTTCTTCCTAAACAGCATTTCTCTTACCATTTTTAACAGAGTGCTAGGCTAAATGAGCTCAAGACGATACTTCTTATGTTCTTAACTTAGAAGTCAGTTACTTTTAAAAATGCATGGAAATCTCCATTCCAGAAATTCTCATCATAGTTACTCCACCTCTGCATATCAAGCTACCAGTTTCTACTTTGAAATCCAACGTTGCACAAATAATTTTCATGTCCAAGATAACTCTGGAGTAACAGCTTTGGCTCTTCTGGCTTCCTCGTGCTCACCAGCTATTGCTTACTCACCCCATCTTCTGACAGCACTTGTTGATTTCACACAGCGCTTTCGGGTCAGCACCCTCAAAGGCAAATCCCACGCAACAAAGAAAAACAGCAAAGCTGTTATATTGGCTTTCAGCTTGGCACAAAACTACATCTCATGAACAATAAATAGCTTTCCCTGCTTCTAACAACAAGCATGATTCCAAACTACTTAATCTTCAGTGTTTATATGCCTGCAAAACAGTACAAAATTACGGACCTGACAGAAGTGTTTTTGTACGTCTGTAAGGGTGTGTCACCACTAGGTCCTACTTGTTCTTCCCCCAGTTGGAGAAGAGTGACTTTTCCGTCCTAGAGATGATTCTCACCTTGCCTTGACCACAGTTCAGAGATTTGGTTATGCCAGTCCAAACATTATATGAAGCAGAATATGTTCTGCTTCCTTAGAGATTTATATCCTCTAGGGTTCAAAAAACCCACGCCTCCTGTGAAGAATCACCGATCAGATCCAGTAAGTCTCAGCTGAACACAGCACATACATTCCTTTTACCAATATGCAGTCAGAGTAACAGTCTAATTAACATATCAAACAAGAATGTAATTATACCCAAAGCAGGTATGTACTACATTAAAGTCTTAAGGCAGCTATTCTTCAACACACTTGGTCACTGTGCACCGCTCGTTATTGATGATACTTTCCCTTTTCTGCTTACCCCACCCAGCTGAAAGAGGATAATCTCTTCGATGCCACAAACTACTGTAAAGACGTGAGCAAGGACCTTCTCTGGACCTTTAAACCACCTCCGTTCCCAGGCAGAAATGACATCCTAACTTCATAGTAATTAGCTTTCTAACTTTCCATAGATTTGAGTGACAATTTAGATACATGAACAGCTGTTGTGAACACCAATCTTTTTGTGGACTTTGCCCTGAGTAGGTACTAAATTACGGTCAATGCTGACAGCTGATTTTATCTCACCTTTCTGAAAGACTGGACATTAAATATAGAGTATACATTGATAAATCAGTGTTTGATCTGCAACAGCTTCACTTACAAACTTGCAGCTCTAACTGGAGCATTTGACTACTTAGCTTGCCCAGTTCATACTTCCATACTACAACATGTGAAGACATAAAAGAAAGGAACAATTATTCGTACAGATGTATTCCACTACATCAACAGATTTAGCTGTGGATGAAAAAACATAGCAAGCTCAAATCAAACATGTTTGGTGTATTACATTCAAGGCAATCCTTAAATAACACTAGCATAACAAACACTAGCCCATGTGGAGTATTTTGTGTAAACATTGCATTAGTTTCATATCTTCAGTTTCATATTAAACAAAATCCAGAAGAGCTGAATAAAGTGGGATACAAATAAAGCTTTTAAAGTTAGCCAATTTCCATTCTTAATTCCATTTTCCATTCTTGTTTAGCTCCCAGAACAAAACCAAATTTACAGCAATATGTAAATGTAATTTAACCAACATATTGGATAAAATTTAATCCTGGCACAGGCAAACACGGTTTTGGTTAGGCCAAAGCAGCTTAAAAGGACTCAATTACCTTGAAGTCTGACCACTTTTTAAAAGAGCCTGGACTTTTGTTTTTCATGTTGAACACCTCTCTGGGAGCCTCACAGTAATTTTATCTTCACAGTCACTTTCCCAATCCCTCATATCTATGAAAAAAATGGGGGGTGGGGAAGACACCAGTAGCCCAAGGGAAACTGAGACAGGCAGCACATAGTGCTATTGAATGAATGGGCATGAGAAAGACAAAGAAGAAAGTAAGCTATTCCTGCAGTCTCTTTTGCCACAACAATCCAAAGTCTTACTTGGAGCAAGAGCAAATACCAAATTCAGACAAGTGTGTGCAGGTTGGTTTTAGGCAGGAATCTGAAAAAAAATTGCATGACGTTAAGATTTCAAGACTTCTTCGTCCTGTAACTGTACAATAATATGCTTGACCAAAATTTAGGTGTTTTCTTTGTTTTGTCTTTTATTATTGTTACTGAATAGGCCTTGCTGAGAATCATAAAGGCCAGTTATTGGAAAAGAACAAGGTACGCAGATATCTAGTTTGAATATGTGCATGTGCACACAGATTTGATTTTTTTTCCCCTCCAATATGGTTGGGTAAGGAAAGAGCTAGGAAGAGAAATAATGTAAGCCTATTGATTAAGCAGGTTTTAAAACCTCACTGTAAGATGACCTAGCTTCTGACCTTCAAGAAATAAGACAGTAACACTTTTTGTCCATGAGATGGACACTTGAGTTGTAATATTAAAGCAAAGAAATATTATTAAACTGAAGAAAAACGGCCCAGTAGAAGAAAGTTTGCAATAAAGCAAAACTAATTTTATGAAAGGTTTGAAGAAACATATGAAAAACCATATACTGCCAAGCAGGCCTAGGATTTCTATTGCTCCGTTAAATAAAGCAAGGTGAACATGCGTTGTTTCAACGTATTTGCAAGATGAGCTAACAAGTACAAAACCCACCATTGACTGATGAACCTGACCACCACAGGAAATGCTACAGTATCCTTTACCACATTGTTTATGAAGAATATGGAAAAAGAGTTAAAAAAGGTGTCACTCAAGTATGCAGCCATGTATCAGGGAAGAAAACACGACGTACTGGTCTCATGAGGCGGGCAGTTCTCAGCATAACAAAGTTAGCATGAGACTCCGAACTCAAGATTTGGGGATGGGGGAAAGGCACACAAATGGAAGCAAAAAGCAAAGCCAAAAGATCATCAGCATTTATATATATACATATCTATTTTTTACAGGATGGAAAGTATCTGTCATAAGTAAGGCAAGAATAAAAGGAATCAGGTCAAAGAAGGATCCACATTTTCAACTAACACACACTGCTTATAATTGACTGCCTATTAAGCAGAATTACAAAATGCAGTTGTATATAGGTGGTGGAAAAGGGGGAAAAAATTGGTGGAAAAGGTGGAAAATTTTCAATTTTTCTCTTTTAAACACAGTAAAGAGGGAAGAGCAAGTACTGAGTGGGTAGCAAGTTCTGTCTGCTGAACTTTCTTCACATGCAGCATATAATACAATTTAAAATTAATGTGGTCTTTCAGCAGTAAGCACAGCTCTTGTAACACATTAAAGGGGCAGCCATAACAAACATATTTAGAGTAGGATCTATTCCTGCTTTCCACACTCATTCCAAAATAGGTTTGATGCCCTATTTGAAGCAACTATTTCTTTCCACCGATACCACGGAAGCCTACAGTAACGAGATAAGACACTAGTTGTCTTCTGGGCACTTAAAGTTGGTATATGAAATCAAACTCACCTGCTTCTCCTTGCACAAGGATGCAGTTTAAATCCTTTTAAGCTGAGACAAATGGGTGTAGAACTGGATTTGAACAAAATTCAAGGGGGAAAAAAATCATGCCTACTCAACCTTTTAGGAAAAGTTACTTCATGACAGCTAAGAGGGATCAAATTTTGTGCTCCTTGTGCTGTGAGATAAAGTCTAGTCTATTAATAGGCAAGCATAATTAACCTCAAAAAGGTGTTTATTTACTCAGAGACACTGGTGCTCAGCAACTTCAAGTAACTGTTTTGCTGGAGAAATCCTAATGAATGGACTGAAGACTGTCCCTAAAACAGGTGCTATGTGCAAAGAAATACAGAAATTTAATGATGTTGCCATTAGTTTGTATTGCAATCTTTCGATTGTGTTGTGTTTAGGAAAACGTAATGGCTTCAAAGTACGTCAGTGATAAGCAACTCATCCTATTCATTATTAGACTGGTAGGAAAACAAAACAATTTTATTTCCCCTTCCTTTCAGCCAAGTAACATTTCCAAAAACACAGTTTCATGAAGAGAGAACAGAGAAACAACATCAAGTCTTTGTGGTAATGCTTTTTGCTCCATTAGTTCTGCATTTGGTCTTGTTGGGCATGAGGGGAAGAAACCACAGCCAGCTCACAAATCTGTCTTTTAATTTCTCACGTTAACCATATTTCCTTTTGTTTCCTTATTTTAGTTAGGACCCATTCCCTCCTCTTTACACCAAAGAACAGCTTTGATCTGTGTATTATCAGGAAGAGCCACCATGAACTATAAGTTTGTCTGCTGGGAAGGGAGCAGCTGACAACTATCCCAATCGAAATGCTCCCTATGTATTAGGGTAACCTGGCTCTCCCTATAAGGTCTCTTTGAGGTTGGGCCACCCAAGCTCCAGGCCTGTGGTAGCAATCAAGACGACTGCATATTAACACCCACAACTACTATGTACCAGGATCTTTTCAAGCATTCAGATATGACAACCAATACTCCAGTGAAGTTCTCAATCTAAGGACAGACAGAACTTATGGGAAGACAAACAACTGTGATAATAACTTGATAGGATATGAAAAGGTTGCTAGGTGAGAAAGGATGAGAGACAACTTGTCAGTTTAAACCTGATGTTCCTGCAAGAAAAAGAGTAGGAGTACATAGGTTTGAACAATCATTCCTTTCAGTCCCTGTGTCAAGCAATCACACTGCAAGCATATGCTATGGTGAAAGCAAAAACAGAATCCAGCTGAATAAAAATCTATTAGTGCAAAACATCAAAATATTTGTCTACCTAGTGACAGCACATCTAAGGTATTATGTTCTAGCCTAGAAGCCATTATTTCCTCTGAATTTATTCTGATGAGAAATTAACAATGCTTAAAAGCAAAGTTTCTGCAGCTGTCTCTAAGACCATTTTTGTGCAGTTTTTCTTACCAGGTTCAAGGATCAAGTGTGTCCAATCTACTGTAATCTCAGTTTTGAGCAAGACGTGGGAGAACTATAAAGGCAGGTTACCCAGACAACTAACCTTACTGCCTACCTGCCCATCTCCAGGATAACTGCTTTCTAATTTATCTCTATGAATCATGTTCACCAATGCATTTTCCACGGCAATCCTTACTTTGTTACGTTAATAAAGCTTCTTCCCTTCTTCTTTCCAACCCAGAGCCCGCTGATCATCAAGAAAAATTCAGAGACCAAGAGACTGTACTCCTCCTTAATAGCTGAACTATGCCAAATGCTTTCAAACTACGGCTTGTGGACCAGCAGCAGCTTGCAGGGACTTAACTGATCACACGATGCTGGCTTTCCTTCCCATCTCCAGATTTCATATCATTTTTGTGTATTGACAAAAAAAAGTAAGACATACGACTGCCGTATTTTCCTGGGAATGAGAAAGATGGCAGATTCATTTTTGAAGAGTTAAGAAAGTGCCTGTGAAAAATTAATTTGTGGTTTATACAATTAAAGTCTGAGCCTATAGAGTCGAGATGAGACAGTTACAGAGCTGCACATNAACCCCACACATTGTTCTAGTCAACTCCACGTTTTGTTTTACCTTCATTCTTCTTGTCTGCTTAACTATCTTTGATCCTGCTGAAGACAACAACCAACCAAAAGACCCTTGATCCCTCTTTGCTGATGAGTGCATCCTCAGCCTTTCTTTCACCTCTCTTAATATGCCATGGGGTTCATTTAGATTCCCCTTCTTCCCAAAGGAGGGGTCACACTCTGTTCAACACTTTGTCCTTTCCTTCCTTTATAGATAATCTGTCTCTCTACTTCTTAGAGCACTGCAGTGCATCTTAGTGATACCTCCTGTTGTTTAGCACAAGAATGATCCCTGTAACAAAGCTAAATTCTGACTTTTCTTCCTCAACCCTAATGCACTACTGTCCTTTCTGAAACCCAGCCCTGTTAACTTCAGGGTCATCTTTCCATTTTATCCACAGAATTGGTAAGCTCTCTGAACAGCTGGTCTTATTCAAGGCCTCATCTGTCCTTCATCTTGGTCACCCTTTGTAGCTTGTTATTCCAAACTTATGAACATTCATCTTTCCACCTTCAATTTACTAAATTTCAGCAGTAGAAGTAACCTCTTCCCTGTTGCAATAAACATCAAATTCTCTCTCTCTTGCATGTACAAATTCAAACAACTGCCCAAATTCCCATGCCTCATCACATTTTTCTCATTTTCAAGGCCCTTCAGTGCTCTTCCTCTCCCTCTTCAATTGCTTGTCTGTTACCACATCAGCTCTCTCCTCTTCCATTGCAGTCTCAGATCTATTCCTTTTCATCAAGCTCCACAACAAAGTTCTGTCATTTCAAAGCTTATACATATGGCACATTTTGACAGAATCTATCATACCACTAGACTTTCTCTTTCCAATTCAGAGACCTAGCCGGCATTATGAAAGTGGTAGGTCCCAGCCGTTAATCAAGGACTTGAAAATGGCAAAAAAGCCAGTGTTTATCACGCTTTTTAATCCAGTTAAATTAGAAAATGAGTCATAATACCAACAGGATGTTTAGCTCTTATCTGTCTCCCTGCATCTCTATTTTCATAGTCTGTAAGCCTGCACAGATTCCTTACAGCTGCATCCTATGCAGCCAATCTCAAATGATGTAGGAAAGGCTGAAGGGATACAGGCAGAGAAGGGATATCAGCTACAGAGCACCAAAGAAACCAGGCAGCTTACATGTAGTGTTCAAAAGTATTTCAGGTTTGATGCATTCAAGAACATGATAAACTGAAGAGTGAGAAAATATTTTTTTATGAGCTTTCAGGTAGAACCCTTCCTTGAGTGAGAATAGACAATATACTATGATTGTGTAAACAGAGGCTCAGTACGTACAAAAATTCTTAATTATGGCACTAATTATGCATAAAATTTAAAAAAATCATATTATATTCCTTTCACATTTTACTACCATGTCATCTGTTATATCTGCCCTCCCTGTGTAATTCATATCTCTCTCTTCAGACATGCTCATCTTGTCGGGGCTTCTTTCAGTCTCTGTGCATAGCAGAACTCGTGAGGTCCTGAATTACCGTGTTTCCCTAACCTTGTATAGTTCAGGTTGATAAATATCCTGGTGAAGAGACTACAATCCATGAAATGGTGTATGTATACATTTTGAAGTTATTAGTAGCAACGTAGAATTTCCAAGCTGCATGTTACATACTTGCAAAATAATTCAAGAAGAACTGTATTTCTCAGCTGTCAAGAAATCTATTCACATAGTTAGAGTGTTAGCCACACAATTGAAATATTTTTTAAGAGCAAAACCACAAGCATCACAAGGTTTACAGGCAACAGCCTGAAATAAGGCTGATGAGCTCAGAAGCTGGTCAAAAATCCTCTCAGTTACGTCAAGATACATGGGAGACTAAAGTGCTCCTTCAGTGTAAGAATTTAGATACTAGGTTGTGTGTACAGAACAGAGACAGACTAGGCACACTCTCCCCAAGTCTTTTGTCCCTTTTCCTCAACCACATTAAGAGCACGAAGAGTAAACACACTGCAACACCCCAAGGAGTAATTTAGCAAAACTATTAAGCAAACATCTTAAAATGTACATTGATGCCTTCAAGGTACAGTCTGACTCATAAGCAATGGCACAGAGAACTCTGCTCCCTCCCTCCAGTTCTTCACCGTGATTCAGTACTACGAACTCACATAATAACAAACAGATCCTAAGTCAACGTAAAGCCTTCCAGTGAATTAACTAGTCACAGACTGGCAGTAAATTAAGGCAATGGGTAGCCTGACAAGATAATTTGCTTTTTAATATGCCGGTGATAGATTTGCATGAGGGAAAAAAAGTGAAACTAGAGCATGTTCGAGGCAAACGAGACTGGGGGAGTGAAAAGAAGAGAATGTGAGGGAAGGAAAATAGAAATCCCTTTTCCCCCGAACCATTAGCTTAGCTTTAAATGTCTGCAACGTTCACAACTCCCTATTCTGCAGACAGAATATATCTGGCATGGATGAAGCTCTTCAGTCTTGCCCTTTAAAAAGCTTAAGTGAAAGAACATACTACAAACATGAACCTTGATCTTAAAGGGCTACTCTTCTGATATTAAGAACATGACAGTGAAAAAAATGGAGAAATTTTTCTCCTTTTGTGCTCTTTCAGTGAAAGCAGTTTCACAGCAAACACTTTTGCTGTTTAACAAAAAACCTTTACTAGAAAGACATTTTTATTAGTGTTTTTACTCATTAGTATTTTACTTTACTCACTGATGACAAGAGAAAAATAACCGCTCAGGAAGATAAATCCTATCACCTTGATCAACACATTCTGTGTATTAAGACATTTCTCTTAAACGTGAGCTTTAAAAATAGTTTCCCACATGAGATTACCTGCCTGGGATTTTAAATCCCGACAGCAATTCCGCCTCCTTTCTGAAAACTACGTGCAGCAAAACATCACTCAGCACGTCTTTCCCTGCACCTTTTTTCTCCCTCGGTACCGGGGAGCTCCGTAACCAGCCGGAACCTGCAGAAGCGGCTGTTTCCGTCCACCGGTCCGGCTGTACTCACTGCCCAGCCCCAGCAGTTGCCAGCACCACACCGTGGCCTTTGCCTCCTGCGTGGCCGTGGCTCCACGGCGGGTGCGGACCCCGAGAGCCCGGTGTGCGGCCGTGCGCGCCGTGGGGAGGAGAGGGGAGGGGGGCGGCGTGGGAT
>VZSZ01011520.1:0-41392 GCA_013398815.1 Ibidorhyncha struthersii | reverse complement strand
TATTATTTGTTTTCCTTTAGCTAACAGCAAGTAAAAAAAATTAGAGAACAAACTTGTGGAGCCTGTTTCTTTTTAGTAGTTTAAGAATTTAAAAGAAATTACAAAGAAATGTCAGTATACACTGGTACTATAACATCTTCTCAATTCCAAATTCGAGGTTGTGTATTCTTGCTTAGAATTGATTGTTTCAATTAAGAAGTGTTCCCATTCTCACATAATTATCTCCATATAAGTTGTCATTTTACTTTCAAATAGCAGACTGGAGACTACTCAGCTCCTAACTAGAAAGAACAGTTGTGTTTTTAAGTAAACAAAGATATCAAGAACTGAAAACATTCTTATGCCGCCTGCCAAAAACACAGTAATTGTACCAGGATTTTTAGCAATCATTCTATTGCTATCACTGATGAAGTTTGCTATCAAATGTCATATACTTGCATATTTTGGGCAAATTCTAAGGATCTCTGATGCTGACATCTGTAAAAGAGATAATTGAAGAAAGATTATACGTTGTAATTACACCAATTCCCTAATTTAATAATATATTAAGGGACTTACTTGCATTTTCCAAATATTTAATTCCCACAAAAACTAAATTAACTACTCTTATGCTGGTCTTCACTGATATTTAGATTTATTTGTCAGTCAACAAAATTAACACAATACATCACTCTTTTTCTTCCATATCAGAAGTTGCAGGCTGTGCAAGACATTTTCTACACCTTTCTTTTAATTTGTCTGCTGCCGTGTGGCCAGGAACCAACCCCCCCAGAAAAAAAGTTATTTTGCAAACTATTTGCAAATTTATAAGAGCAGGAGAAGGAGTAGGAGAAAGGGGGTATAAAATGAAGCACAAAAGCAGAAACATAATAATATGCTTTTGTGTTCAGCACTCGCAGTGCATGTTTGAAGACACCTCCAAGAAAGGTGAAATTCTAAGGTTAAGCAGAGCAAATGTCAGTGTTATACCGAAATATTGATACACACATACTGATTCACAGATACCCTTGTTTTCCAGAACCAGCAAGACTTTGATTTGGGGTCAGGCCTCAAAGATTTCTATTGTCCCTGAAAGCAGCAGGGATCCTTACACTGCAACCCATCAGTCTTGACAGTATTTTATTAGACTAAAAATAAAAACAACAACTAAAAATCTAGTTTTGTCACGAAAACATGATAATCTCTATTTAGGATTATCAATTTGCTTGCTAAATAGCCAGATTTTAAAAGGATGCTAGACAAAGCCAGCACACTAAGTAAAATATGACTCATCTACCACAGTTATAAATAATCATTTTTTTAACAACTTGCCTAAGTGTTAAAAACTTATAACAGAATGCAATATCACCATCTAGAATTATAATACCACATTCCTTTCAGGTATTTAAAAATACATTTCTAAGTCAATTTGTCTTAAAAATATTCAGGTACACTAAGTATATTTATCACCCAGTTTATGAATATAGAAACATAACCAAACTATGATATTTCCTGAGACATCCGAGAAGTTTTGGTGAAGTGTAGGATCAAAGACCCTCCTGTGATTTAACCTGCAGCCCATCTTGTTAGCTTCAGCTAATCCAGCCAATTGTTTAAATGTTAATCACCACTACAGAGCAATGACTTACAGTGTTCTTGAGAGAAAGAATTAACAGATCCGTGGCAATCTGTCCTTCTCCACAGCAATTATCACACTGCACTCTTTACCAAAAGGCCATGTCAGCACTAGACTATGAAATAACACAGTATCTGTGAAGTGTTTCCTTATAAAATTATTGAGATGACAACCAGCGGGAAACGAACAGTCATTTGGCCATTACCATGTCAAATCGCTTATAGAATAGGAGAAAATTACTTCAAACAAATGACTACACCAGGGAGGAGGATCAAGCCTTTTTAGCTCTCCTGGTAAATCTGCACCTGACATTGAAGACAGCTGGCATGGTTTCACTGCACACCTTCTAAGCCTTTCAGGAGGAAAAGATAACATTGTTGGCAGGAGCTCCTGACAAAACCATGTTGAGTGGGATGATCAAGCAGCTTTAAAGCCAAAATGCAATTTCCTCGCTGATCCTCCACATTAGAATAGCATCTTGGCTGCACCCTGAGTCCTTTTTTGAGCCAGCAAATATCTCTTTAGGGAGAAAGCATGCATCAAGCAGTACTAATAATCACGTTTTTACTGTCTCGGGGACCATTTCATGGGTGAGGAGATCTTAGTTCAGTAAGACCCTGATTCCAGCAAAGCTCATAAGCTTGTGCTTAACTTCAATCACATGAACATTTACATTAAAGTCTCAGAACAACTTGAAATTTAACATATGCCTAAGAGATTCAGTCAGTTGGATCTCAAAGAAAAGAAAAATTGATGTTAACATCATACTAGTCTAAATGAAACGTATTACCAGGTTTGAAGAGTTAAATAGGGAATGCTATGAGAAACTGATGTACTGGATGCAGTCCGAAAATACTTAGAAACTTTCCCCTTTCTTCACTGATATTTCTTGTTTGGCAAATCCAAGCTTCAATTCTATCGCACGGTCTGCGTGTGGGACTGTATGCACGTTTACAGGTACATAACACCAGATATGTATGCAAGCCAGGAACGTAGGCTTCTCTAATTTTGATGTGCATGAAGGTGTATTCTGATTTGGATTTTGTATAAGGAGCTCAGGTTCATACAAAGCGGTACAGACTAACTTGTACTGATTTTGCTGAGAAAAACTAAGTTTAAGCGTCTTACTACCAACAGACTGACTCTCCTTTAGCATCCTTAACTGGGGAAGAACATTCACAGTCACATTTTCAGAATTACTTAAAAGTATTATAGCAGTTATGAATCATCTTTCATGCCAAGCTTTAGAGCACTGATAGGGATATTCAATGTGACTTTCATATGTATATATGCCCAGTGTATTTATTTCCTTTTATATTCAACAGGAGCCTTGTGCCCATATCTGAGCAAAGTTAGTACTTAGAACTGTAATTCTATAGCCCTACACTGATGCTGAAACAATGTGTCCTAATCTACAAAGCATATCCATTTTCATAAGAGTTAATATATATCTCCAAGGGCTTTCCTAATTACATTAAGCCCATTTAAACCTCTGATTACTGCAGTGAAAATGTGTATTCTTTAACGAATCAGACAGAGCAGCTTCCAGAAGCAGATGAAGGTACTTAATTCAGCTTGCAGTTTCATTAATGCACACTTCAACATAATTTAGAGACATACTCCACAGTGGCAGTTCCCCTATATTTTATGAGCTATGTCTTTACCTTTTTTCATTATCAGTATTTAGTACTTATTCAAAAGTGAAAAAAAGCATTATTTTGCAACTTCACATTGTATTTTACTGATACACAATACTGATAATGTTGTATGTATTCGGAACCTGGTTTATTTGCAAAACTAGTGACAAATTCCAGAAAAAAAGATTAATAATGTAATCATCTTTGCCATACATTGCTTTAAGAAAAGGATTACTTACAAGTTTGTGTCTTCTCATGTATAGTCTACTTGACTACTTGAGGAGATCAGTTAATCTTTATCCTGGGCTCCACTTACATCTTTTACAACTCTGAAAACATCCAGCAGTTATAAAGACCCTGGGACACTGCCTGTCAGTACTGAATCCTATAGTGAAGAGAACTTTATACCTATACTCTAAGGTAGCTTGGATTTATTCCTCTAGAAAAAGCAATAACCTTGTAGTTAGTGAAGACTTCACGTTCATAAATTCTTCACAACATCATTCCTGGCCAAAAAAACTCATAAAAGGAGAGGGAAAACATTCAGATTTATGTTCTGATTCAGCACAAAAACTTGGGAATGAATTCATGGTGAGGACTGCAGATTTTGTGAGAAGAGGTGAACAACCAGAAGTCTTGAAAACAGTTGGGTAAACTTTCACCCTGTAGCTGGTTATCACAGCTCATACATATGCACGTTTGGCTTCAGATATGTGCAGGTAAATGCAATGTGATAACAATGAAGTTGGTACAGGAAAGAAATCAACTTTCAAAAGCAAAATAAGATTGTATGCTCAGCTCCTTTATGGTTTTAGTAGGCAATAAGATCCCAAGTCCAAGCACTTTTTAAAATGTTTAAATATTTCGCATTTATCCTTAGTTGATCATTTGGTTCTTAATTTATCAATTTGGCTAAGGTTTTGAGTGAAATAGATTGTGCTACTTCTTGTAGTGTATTATAAGTATTTATTAGATCCAAATGAGCCATATGTCACTCTGGTAAGCGTCTGGGGTGAATTATTTGTCTTTGCTATGCAGCTGCCCTTGGACCAAAACATGGCACATACAAAACCAGCCAACTTTCTTCTGTTCAAAGGATCAAAAGCAATCTAGGACCCACTTTTACACAGACAAGTAAGGCACTCAGCGAAAATCAGTTTTGATGTAACATATTAAAATGACATTATATCTGGGGTGACCTACCGTATGTTGATAGCAATGTATTAGAGAAGAAAATTGAAATTATATTCTACTTTAGATAGTAATATTTATGTGGAGTTGAAAAGTATTGGCACAGTTTTGCCATCACTCAAACAAACAATAAAGTAGGTGACTTCAGCAGAGCCACTGTTAATCTCAGTAGCGGGTGATGACGAAGACTCAAGATTTTTGCCCTACTATGTTAACTTTGGTTTCAAAGCATAAGGGTTTGAAGGACTTGGAAATCACTGCAGAAGGACACTGACGCAGGGAATGTTTATGCTGAGGAAAGGCTGTGGGAGCTCAGTTGGTTTAACCTCAAGAAGAAAAGGTTAAGGGGGATCTAACTGCAGTCTTTAATTGCCATAAAGAGAAGAGCAAAAGACAAAACAAGACTCAGAGCAGCACAGCTAGAAGGTGAGAGGCACACAGGTTGCATGAAGTGAGATTTCAAGTGGAACTACATGTTAAGGAGAAGTATTTTCACAGTTAGGATGATTAAGCAATGGAACTGGTCCCAGAGATGTGGCAGAATCTCTGTCCTGGAAGTCTTTGACCAGACAGGGCCCTGAGGATAGCAGTCCAAGTCTGAAGAAAACCCTCCTTTGAATAATGCGACCCCAGGGATCCTTTCTAATCTACACTATTTTACAATCAAATCTTGCAATCCTAGCAGATCCCCTGGACTCTGCACATACGGAGCTCAGACCCTCCTGAGACCATGACTCCTTATTGATAGCCCTGCTTGTATAAGTATGTTAAACTTGAAAATTAAGGTAAGCCTGTTAGAAAGTGATCTTCAATCTAAGAGAGATCAGGATCCATTCCTTCCTGTAGGTTAAGCAGTAAATTAGAAACTTGCCTAATATTACCAATGTGTGATGTCTTCCCTTCCCCACAACACCTGAGGTGAAAGGAGGGTATTAAAATATTTCATTTCTATCCAACAAGGCCTTAGTGAATACTTGAATATATTATTAATAATTATATGCTAATACACATTTGGCTAATTCTCTACCGAGTTAGTTGAAGCATATCTGCTATCAGGTGCAAAGACATATATTGCTCCAAGGGGAAGACTGAACAAAGTGCTGTTAATTATGCACTGTTGAAACTTCAATTTCCTGACACACAACTCCAGGAGCCACTACAACGCTTCATAAAATACATCACACTGCAACTGATGTTTTTCGGGGGCAAAGGCGGAGGGTAAATAAGAGTCATACCAAATATCATATTCTTAGTTGGAATTACTCTTTTTTTAAATTTGAAATATACTTAGAGGAAAAAATCGTTATTAGCCTCTGTTCCTTTAATCCACACAACTCTATGCGTGTATGCATGTGTTTGTGCATATACACATGTGAGCAGAGGGAGAAAGTGGGAAGCAACCATGACTAACTTCTGTCCAGATTCAGAAAAGGTTACTCTACAGTAACCTCATATACAGAGCATGTCAATCCTTGAAATTTCCTTTGGAGGTCAAACTGTGAAGCCAATGAGTTACGTAACTTGCACACCAAGGTAAAATAATTTCTATTTGATACACTCTATTGTCAGTTTTGTATGAAATACTTGCAACGATATATTGCCTCTAGCAAAGCAGAAAAAAACAGAATGAGTCAATAGCTAGTTTTTGGTTGAGATTTCTATATGAGAGAAATAAAAATAGTGTTAGTTTTAAAACATAGTTTGTTCAATTCTGGTAGTCATGATAAAACAACTATTAAGCAAATACTATCCAGTGTTCCCTATACAAGCTCTATGTGATCAGAATATCTTCGTATTGTCATGTTTGGGCTGAATCCTACAGAGTGGGGAGAAATTTAGTACCTTAAAGCCTCAAGTTCTTGGCATGACTGGGTTTTTCAATACATTCACTTATATATGCTAAGATGGTGTAAAAGTCTGAGTGTAAAATTAACCTAATTAGTTAAACTGTATGTAAAAAAACAAACTTACAAGAGGTAAATGTATTCTCAAATCCAGATCCTCTTGACAAGTCAAAATAAAATAATTATCCGTTTAGACAATTTAGATCATAGTAGTTTTTAATGTATCTCAGAACAAGTGAATGTATACAAGTGGGAGGCAAAATAAGGAGGTTCTTTAAAGGCAAATTTCCCCTGTGTTGTCCATCTTGCCACAATTTCAAAGCTAAAAAAATGATCATTTCTAGTTATAGTCTTCTTTTCAACTCCTTGAATCCCTCCAGTTTCCTTTAGGCTATTTGAATATTTTTAAGGCAGTGCAGAGTGTTAAGTAATAAGTATATTATAGAGAGTTCATGTTTCCTATTATCATTTCTAATAAGTTCTCCTTTTTAAAATAGATAGATGAGCAATAACATTTGTAAACTAATCTGAAGAAAAAAGTCCTATTTTAAAACAAATATTCTACTTTTGTAGGAATCTCTCTGTGGCATCAGAATTGTAGATTATTACTATAATTGAATTCTATTTAGTTGCTGTGATGTTTGAAAGTTATTCTAAGATTTCTAACAGAAACTGTAGCCATTCTGGGGTCCAACATTCTAAGTATGGACTGCAGAAATGTCATACATAAGTCTGAAAAATTTTTGTCTGCATATAATCACATAAATCTTGATATAATACATGTATATTGCTTTTCAAAACATGTCTGAAAATTTTTCTTTGACAATCTAGATTTTTCTTTTTTTTTCTCTATATTTTCCCCTAAGGGAAAGTATTTTTAACTAAACCTGATACTCTGTCATAAATAGAAGGTATTCTTTAAAACAAAAGCCATTCTTTTAACTTTTAGAGGTGATAGAAACATGCTTCTTATAAAAATAAAATAATTTTGTAAGTAATGGGTGGTTTTCTCCACCTCAAGGCAGAGGTGGCTTGTCAAACAAGAAAAAAAAAGGGGGCAAATTTTAGAAATAACTTACCATTTAATTTGCACAAAGTTTACAATCATAAAGGCCATTCTAGAAGAATCAATGCTTACAAGGTAGAGTTTAACCTAACATATCCAAGACCTCTTTTAGCCTCTGAAGTCAAAATAAAAGTTTATTATCATATTAAGATCACAACGTTAATATAATATGTTTCAGAATAAATATATAAAGAAACAAAACCAAACTCAATACATTTAAAATTAAAAGGCAGGAATCTGAATTTGCTAATTTATTCTTTTTTGTTTGTAAATATTTGAATTCGATAACATATTATCTTCTTGACCCTATATGAAAAATACCATCAAAAACTTACTTTTAGAGTTTGACTTCTTTCTATAGAAAGGAACTCTGCTTGTTCAAGTAGTATGATTTTGCAAATAAACTCATGATTCAACAGCTTGAGTAACGTTTTACGAAAAAACAGGCCACACACCAAAACTGCTTTGAATTTTTTACTAATAAACTCAGTCCGTTAGGCAGGACTGAGACAATCAAGATTTCTGAGATATCTTTCAGTATTAAAAACCTCTGCTTACTTACAGACTATGCTCCAAACAAAAGACGTTCCAGCATTTGTTAAAAAAGACTTATTGTTCATTTTTATTATTTTAGGTAAAGTTAGAAAGTTTAACATGCACAAGTGATATCAAGCAGAATAGGATGGTGCAACTAAATTTTGGGGGTTTGGGTTTTTTTTTTTTAAGTTAGCTTAATTTAAATTAAAGAAACATCTTACTACAAGTGGATATGTTCTTCAGTTGTGATCATCACCAGATCTTGAAAAGGACTTGTATTGTTTGATTCAGGCCAACAGAATTAAACTTTTAAATCAGTATATATGTAGTAAGGAGTTTATTTAAAAAAAAAAAAAAAAACAGAAGTATTACAATTTAAGAAAGGATTTCTCTCCCTGTGACTAGGTAGTCAATGCTATTCTCAAGATAACAGAAAGCAGAGATTTCTTCCTAAGGAGCTAAGATCAATTCTTTTTTCCAGAGCAAGCTCTAGCTGCTGTTCTTATTCATGTGAAATATTTTATTTGTGTAGCTGGTTCCATTGAGTTGGATTACTGGAAAAAATTATATCTATTTAAAGTTATATAACTTGGAAGTAGCCTTTCAATAAAAGGGTTGTCTGTGTTTCCCAAACTAATGAGCAATTTGTTTTAATAGCTACTTAATTATCAGATGTTTCTTTTTAAATAGAAGTCTAATAACTCACTGAATTAGACCATAATTAAGTAAGAAATTCTTTTCCAATGGTAATGTGTTTTCTTTCCTTCTCATTTCCTTTAATTATTTCTGATTTTCCCCATCTCTTTCATGGCTTGATCTGGCATATATTCTCTTACTATTCATTGGACTTTAAACATGGTTAACTACTAGTCTTCCACAAAAATAAATAAATAAATTTGGAGGCTGGTAATTTAAACTTCCTTCTGCTTAATTGGGTAGCTAATGGGAGGAATTTGAATCAGAGCTACACAAGTACTGCAAGCACAGCTTTTGTATAGCTCTGCCAGTTCAAATACGTTTTGCTGGCCACTGGAATGTTGGTATGGCCAAATTAATTAGAGAATCAACTACTTAACAGGAGAAGTAAATTAAAAATCATTTATTTCTCTGTGGAAGGGCAGACAAATAAAATTGTGCCTGTCTAGTTCCCTATGGCCCAGTAAACTTTGGGCTATTGGCAGTTAGCATAGATTAAAGTAGCTTTCATGCTCTTAGCTATCCAAATCCATTGGATAGTTTCCTACCAAGAACTGCTAAAATCACAATCTGGATGAGGACAGTTCCCTGTTCTTTATGGCACCGAATTTTCCTATATTTGTCACTGATACATAGTTTCTAGGAATTATTTTGAAATATTAAACACTAATTTTGGCACCATCTGCCCAAACAGAACAAACATAGTTTGTGTCTTATTACAGATAGGACAGGTCTTCTAAGTGCTGAGGAAATCAGCTAACTGAGTTCTATTATAAAGTCGCAAGAAGTCCTGAGGAACATGACTCCCTACCTAAAGAACAAATTTAAGGACTCTGAGCTGAAGTACAGAGTAATAGACAGGTAATTTAGTTGAGGCAGTTCAGCAAATTCAAAAGTCTTGTAAGGGCCTTTCCTGACTGAAAAGAAGATTGGTTTAATCTCTTTCTCCAAAGTAGAATTTAGACAGTGGGTTTGTTCACTCATTCCTGGCTTGCAGAGGATTACACTTCATGGTTTCATGTCTTAGATTGCCCTCCTTTTTATTTGACTATTTAAAACAGATCTAACTGGAAAAGTCTGATAAACATTGCCTCCTATGATGGTAGAACATGCTGGGAACTACTGGGAGCATCCAGTTTTGTGGGTTGGGACAGTCTAACTGTGGACAGTCTAGTTGCTGTGATGACTCTCTAAAGGTAGGCATGTAGCTTGATTCAGCCTTAGAGAGATGCTTAGGACACGACCTTTAATGAAGTAGAGCCTCATCTGAATCTCTACCAGTCAAATAACTGTGACTATCTGTTCCTTGACTTGAGGCCTAACATGTGGCTGTTAGGTGCTCAAGAAAGAACATTGTACAGCTGCTCAAGAGAAGCTAGGTATCTGGGTAGCTTTTTCTGGTTTTAGGAAGAGGTTGTTCGCATTGTAATCCTTTTTACTAATAACATGCGGAGATTAAATGTCAATCAGACACGATTAAAATCATGGAGCTGATGGTACAGAAATATTTTTTCTTACCACTTAAGGGAAAGGAAAGGTACAGAGATTATTTAGGTGTCTGGAATGTTTTGTTTTCTACCTCATAAGCCTCTGCACAACATGGGAAAAGAGATCAGAAGACTAGTCAAATACTTCTAGCTAATAGAAAGAGTATGAATAAATTTGTAGGGGAGAACTTGTAGAGTAGGGTAGACGGTTGGACTCGATGATCCCAAGGGTCTCTTCCAACCTAGACAATTCTATGATTCTATGATTCTATGATCCTAATTTCAGTGTGGTCTATGAAAGATATCTCTGTACCTGAAAATATATATTTGGTGAGCTTGCATATGTTTTCAGTACTTATTGTAAAGGGATACAAAATCTATTGCTTTTTGTCACTGTTGAAAATGTTTACTAATGGTTTTCCATGATGTTTTACACTACATACAAAGCAACCATAGAAGCTATATAAATATTTTCAGACCAGAATGGTGGCTGGTACAGGGCTCTGCTCACAGACAAAATCACAACACAAAAAAATAAGACTTTAGAAAGTTGAACCGTGTTTGGTTTCACATATACTCAAAGTCTCCCTTTCCTTTCCCTTCCTCTTCTTCTCTCCCCACAGATCAAAAGTAGCTAAAACTAAATCAAGGAGACTTACAGAAATGCTAATGTTTAACATCTCAGTAAATCACATTACTTAGGCATGTGATTGTGCCTAAATATGAATGTAGGTCACTAACCAAAGATGTGAAATTAACATTTAAAGAAAAATGCTCTAATATCCCTTAATATTTTTTCTCCCTTTTTCTGGAATGGTCTTCATTTCTCAAGAGTTGCTTCAATTTAATTCTTTGCTGATATAAAAAAAAATGTCATCACTTTTCATTACATATTGGGTGCAGCAATTACCTGTGGTCCTGTGTGGGAAGTACAGTTAGCTATATAGACTTGTAACTTGTCTGTCATCAGTAAGTACAGAGTTTGAATCACTGCTTAAGGGTCTGTGTTACAGGAAATGATCTCAAAAACATAAGATGAAGAAATATCCTTTAGAAGGCTCAGACAAAATAAGTGGACAAGCTCTAGAATATCTAGAGCTGTGGTTTTCAATCTTATTTGTGGATTCTTCTGGACGAGATGCACACTCTTTTACAAACGTAGTCAGGCAGTTGGACTAGGTGATCAATGTAGGTCCCTTCCAATTGAAATATTCTATTCTATTCTATTCTATTCTATTCTATTCTATTCTATTCTATTCTATTCTATTCTATTCTATTGTACTTTTTGTCAACTTTCAGACCTCTTAAAAAAGCAAAGAGCTTGTAAGTGACAAGTTAAAATCTGGTGCAAATGAAGTTTTGTACTCTGAGAAGGATGGAGAATGCTCCCTGTGTGAATTCTCAGTGTACAACAGTTTCTGAATGAAAAACTATTTTGATTACTCCCATTCCTGAAAAAAAAAAAAAAAAAAAACAAACAAAACAGGAATTAATTTCCATCTGGTTCAGGGAATAAACCCAAACGATAAGAACATGACAACATAGTTCAAAAAGACAAAACACCCTTTCAGTGGCACATGCTGAAAAGGCTTTCCATTACACCAAAAATACCAGTGTAAGATTTTTTTTTTTTTCAGAATCTGGCTGTACTTACCTCTTATTATCATCTCCTACAGAGTATAGTTTATCCAGATGGCTTCGTTTATTTTGAATTGATCTTTTTTTGGTCAACATAACCTGAAAGAATTTACTGTTTAATTCTTTCATTCCACCCTCTTTTCAAGTAGAACATTTCTTCAAAAATAGTATATTTACACTGTCTTCCCAGGTCTTGATACACGTCTGGGATGCATCCCAATTCTTCTTTCTCACTTTCTCTCTTCTTCTCCAAAAATAAACTTGAGAATGAAAACTTGAGTGGGAGGAAGAAGTCATAATGGATTCCAACAAGTTCTGCAGTCCAGATGCTCAGGGTTTCTGGACTGCAGGCTGCTTTGATGAGTTCAGCTATTATTTAGTCCAAAAGTGGTTCTGGACAAATGGAAAGAAGCTTAAATTTCTAACCCATTTCAGTCTAAAAAAAGTTCAGAATTTTACAGTATCAAGGTCACACTTGTTAAGGGAAAATGAGAACCTTGAAGTAGTGGAGATAGATAGGCTGGAATGGATTGGGTTTTTTTTCAGAGTCAGCTTTATATGTCATTACAACATACATACTTTTAAATATATAATCTTCCTTCAGGAAAAACAAACCCATATTATCAGAAAAAAAAAAAAAAATCCGTAACTTAGATGAAGACATACATTGTATGACTGTACATTTTTTCCACAGTGCATATTTATTCACAGCCAACTTTGACTGTTTTAAAGACTGGCTTAGTAATAAGTTCATGCAAGAGATATCTTTTTTTCAGCTCTGCTGATTCTGATGGACATTAAGTTTAACTATCAAAAAGGTTTTAAAAGTTTTCGTTTGTCATACAAATGGAGTATTGTTGCACTACTATCTCTTCTTAGAAATATTTTATAATTGGCATGAGATAGAGATTAGTCTTCCCCATCTCTGGTAGTTTTTGTCATAAGGATGGGTTATTACATTTGTGTGTGTGTGTGTGTGTGTGTGTAATCTATTTTTGTTCTCATTACCTTCTCATTCCTCTGACAAAAACCATGATGGGTACTGAAAATTGCACAAAATTAATCCATTACCCTGACAGACACTGTAAAATCATTAGTTTTAAAAAAGTTACAGAAAAACAGGGTAGTGTACTATTTTGAGCTGAATTGCTTATAATTTGGAAAAGGTGATATTATCAGACTACTGTTTTTATAAATTATCAAGGAATTAATAGATATTGATGTTGTGAGGATACACAACACTAAGCCTGCACAGCCTGTTTATATAAAGGAAACACCAGCTGATTCCAAAAGATGCATTACATAAAATAAAAATAAAATAAAAATAAAACTAACACTGAACAGAATCTCAAAGTGTGAAGGTCCACCAAATCAGCTGAAAGTATCAACCGAGAGAAAAATAGGAGAAACTATCAATTAGTGTTGCAGAACCCAAAAGCTAAGTGCTGAGACGCTAAGTCTGGAGAAACACACTTTAGCAATTTCAAAGCAGGTTTCTTTGTACTCTCCCACATTTTACCACTGCTGCAAGAAAGATATAGTTATATCTTAGCTGTTGAGTGGTAAGGTGTTAAAGCTAGATATAAAATAAGATGGGAAGAAATCGTTGCAGTTTAAGCTAAGCAGCTAGTCCAACATTCCCGTTTGCCAAATTTGTGGAAGAGTGCAATAGCCATCTTGAAGAATTACTGTGGATGGAAAGGGCTGTCAAGTTATTCCTCTGGAATTGGACCCACATTGTTGATTTAGAGGCCCAAAAGCTGAATACAATAAAGCAGGGGAATATTTGTGTCTAAGCTGGAATTCATGACAGCCAGCTCTCTGAATATGTGTAAGCTATTAAAAAAATAGCAAAGAAAAGACATGAAATCCTCTTTACTGTGTGGGATTTATTCTCTAATTCACATCAAACATTTTCCCTCTAGTTTACAGACTCATTGAATTACAGCACTCTTTAGGTTGAAGAGGACCTCATGAGACTATCTAATCCAATGCTCCCGCTCAATCAGGATGAGCTAGAACAGATTGCACACAACTGTATCTAGTCAGGCTATGAATATCTCCAAGGATGAAGACTCCACAGCCTCTTTGGGCAGCCTGCTCTGGTGTTCGACTACCGTCAAAGTAAAAAAGTTGTTTTGTATTCAAGTGGAATTTAATTTTTTTTAACTTGTTTCCACTGTATCTTGTCCTGTCAGTGGGCACTGTTGAGGAGAGTCTGGCTCCTTCATCAGTGTTACTGTTCACTCAAGTCCTGTCCAGCTTTTGGCTTAACACGTAGCTTATGTTAAGACCTGATGTTTGCTGGGAGCACTACCATTAAGTCAAAGAAATAGCAACATGCACTCAGGACACAATGGGCAGGAAGGGATAAGGACCATTCTGCAGACTGAGGAGCAGGTATTTATAAACATGGATAAGATCCCCCCTAAGCCTTCTCTTCTCCAGGCTGAAAGTCACAGGTCCCTCAGCCTCTCCTCATAGAACAGATATTCCAGTCCCTTCATCGTCTTCATGAGCCTGTGCTGGACTTTCTCCAATATGTCCATGTCTCTCTTGTACTGGGGAGTCCAGAACTGGACCCAGCACCACGGATGTGTCTCACCAGTGCTGAGTAAAAGTGAAGGATTGGGTCCCTCTCCCTGCTGGTAATGTTAGGCTTAATGCAACCCAAAAGGCTTTTGTCCACTGGAGTGCATTTCTGACTCATGGTCAACTTGGCATTCACCAAGACCCCCAGGACCTTTTCTGCAAAACTGATTTCCAGATGGTCAGACCCAGCATGTATTGGTGCCTGTAGCTGATCCTCCCCAGGGGCAGGGCTTTGCACTTTCCCTTGTTGAACTTCATGAGGTTCCTGTCAGCCTACTCCTCCAGCCTGCCTAGGTTCTTCTTAGCAGCAGCACACCCAGATGGTCCATCAGCCAGTCCTCCCAGTTTTGTGTCATTAGCAAGCTTAGCAAGTATGTAGTCTGTCCCACCATCTAGACCATTAATGAAAGTGTTGAACAGGATTGGATCTACTATTGAGCTCTGTGGTACACCACCAGAGACTTGCCTCCAACTGGACTTTGTGCCACTGATCACCACCCTCTGGTGCCCTGGGTCTCCCTTCTTGCCATTCTTGAAAATTGGAGCGACATTTGCTGGGTTTGAGTCTTCAGGAACCTCTCCCAGTCTCTATGATCATTCAAAGATAATTGAGAGTGGCCTTGCAATGACATCAGCAGCCCCCTCAGTCCTGATTGGTGCAACCTGTCAGGTCCCACGGACTTCTGTATGTCCAGTTTCTTAAGTATTCTCTAACCTGATTCTCTTCCACCAAAACTTCATCCTTACTGGTATGTACTCATCCTCACATCTGGGTCTGGATTTCTAAACGCCTGTCTTGCTAGGAAAGACTGAGGTGGAGAAGATATGTAGTACCTCAGACTTTTTCATGTTCTGTGTCACCAGAGCTGCTGCCCCATTCATCATTTCTCTAGTCTTCCTTTTCTAAGTACCTGTGGAAGCCTTTCTTGTTGCTTTTCACATCTTTTGCCAGATTCAACTCTAGGTCAACCTTGGCATTCCTAACCCCATCTCTGCAAGATCAGAGAGCAGCTCTATATCCATCGTGGGTCACCTGCCCCTGCTTCAGCAGCTTGTACATTGCTTACTGTGTCCAAGTTCAGCTTGGCTCTCCTTGCTCACTCATGCAGGTCTCCTGCTGTCTTTGCTTGATTTCTTGCTTTTCAGGATGGGCCTTTCTTGAATTTGTATGAGGTGATTCTTCCATATCAGCCATCGTGATTGGACCCCTTTTCTCTCAAGGGCGGTATCCTATGGGGAATGGAGGAAGCTTGCACATGCAACTCTCCCACAAAAGGGCGATGTCCACACAAGCTGTATGTGGAGTACTCTGATGCAGCTGAGCTACTGTATTGCCAGAAAAGTGTTTAACAAGTTGAGGAAAATCTTTCCTGCTTCTCCTATAGATCTCATTCTAGTCTCTAAACAGGAGGCTGGATAAAACCATTATAAATACTGTGTTGTAGTAAATTTGCAATTTTTATATGTGGCTTTTACTTTAATTATAGCTGTCTAGCTTTTGGGACATTACAGAAGTCAGCTAGAGAAAGAAAATCATTATTACTGTCCAAAATTATTAATCTACATCAAAGCCAACTAGTTATTTATACAACTTGTTCATTCAGCAAGGATGTATTTTGTAAGGAGAGAGTAGCAGCTTGATGGAGTAGCAGCTTGATGGACCAGCACTAGAAACGCGTTCCAGCTATAGAAGACAAGAAGAAAGACAAAGATATTTGCAAATGAAGTGATGGAAAATGAGGGAAAATATATGGAATGAGGAAGTCAAATCTGGTACCACTGACTGAGAGAAAAGAGGAAAATAAAAGACACCAGATAAAACCCTGTTAGATGTGTGGAGCAGAACTGTCTGAAGCTGGAGGGTTTGGAGTAAGGGAGGAATGGAAGTTAAAGGAGAGATTCAAAGAGAACTGGGGCACTGTGGACACCTCGAACCAGGCTATCTCCTATTCTCTATGTCTTCTGTCTCCTACTGTCAACACCTTTGGTAGTGATATCTTCCCTTGGTCTTTGGAGGTTTTAGTGCAAGCATAAACCATTAAATACTTAATACAAAGAAGAAATAACTGTAAGTACAGCCACAGGCTGCTTGTTTGTTCTTTCCAAAATGAATTGTTCTTCTTAAACACAATGTCATTATTCTTTGTTAATTCCACAGTGGAAAATGATTTGCAAGCAATGTTACTCCTGATTAAATGGACACACTTACAATCTTTTCAGTTGCTTCCTAATTTAACCAGCTTCTTTTCCATGTTCAGACTAAAAGTACAAATTTCCTTTTACCTAATACAAGTTCTACATCACTGCTTCTTTTGCAGTAGCTCAACTCTTCAGAGATTCTTTTCAAGGATTAAAATTAACAAATCACTTGGAAAATTTGAAAGATGCAAATAATCACAGAAAGAAAATTATGTGTACTTTTTTGAATTTAAATGAAGAGTACTGTGTGGCAAACTGGAAAAACATGCAAGTCAGCTCATGGAACGGGTAAGTAATTCCATACATGTACATTGTTTAAATGCCAAGGGCCATTGTGACATCTGTTTCATATTAATTTTTTTTTCTGTAATAATGCAATTATAAAAGTGATTCCAACTAGTGTTTCATAGGTTAAGAGAATCATGAAATTGAAAGGTGCCTCTGAAAAAGCTTGAACTATACGAGATCACTAATATGAAATTAAAATTAGTCTATAAAATGGTTAATAAATTCCATTATTCAAATTTATTTTATGTTGTGTTTTATCAATATTTTGAAAGAAAATATTGCCTCCTGTTTAATTACTGTTATAGTATTTTCAATAACACTTCAAAAGTAAATAAAAATTGTCTGCCTATAGTATTCACACACTCAAACAGCCCATTTTTAATACTGTTTTAGCAGCTTTTTTTGGTTCCTTTTCTTTTTTCATTTTCACATTGACATTTTCCATGATAGTTGTTAGCCCAACAGGGCATTTTTTCCCTGTTTGGGTGAAACTGGTAAAATTAATTTTAAGTTATTAAACTGCAAAGAAAAAAAATTATATATATTTTTAATTACAAAACTCTGTAGTGTTTGGTCTCAATCCTGCATGGTAAAAGATGTGAGGAACCTACAACTGTGCAATAGCACTATTTTATGCCTAGGGGCTTTGAAATATGGTATCAGATGTAAACTTCATAAAACCTAATCTTGTAGGTATCCCTGAAATTTAAAGAAAGCATTCTAGTTAAGAAAAAAATAGGAACAAAATTAGCATTTTTATAGTCATTACAACTTCAAAAGAAGCTAAGATCTGCTACATGTGTATTTTCAATTTACTTTAATTTCCTACTCCAGTAGTTTGGATTTTATGTCTGATTTTCACATCTGCTCTGTGAAAGTGTTCTATTCCTCTTTTACCCTCTCCAGACATAGTATCTGTATATTTCACACAAAGTTTTAGGCATTTATTTTAGTATAAACAATGTTTGTTTCTGCAATATTCAGGAAGAACAGTCAAGCTGGACAGCCCCCGATAGTCTAAAATGTATTCTTCAGCTCCTTGCATCCTGCCTCCACTGCAGAGTATTGCTAGTTTGCATTCCAGCTCCATTATAAGGTATAACAGCTTCTCCCAGGTGCAATCAGAAAGTATTGGGAACATATAGATTTAAACAAGGGTGTCACACAGATACCTCATCCCCTTTTTTTTGGCAGGACTAAACCAATATTCTCAGCGTAGCTTACTGTACAGTGTGAAGGTAGTCAAACCCTTCCAGCCCAGAAACAGGAGGGTGACATAACAAAATGGTTTTTCTGGGTCAAACCAAAGGTGTGTTAGCCCTTTGTCCTATCTTTAAGAAAACAGGAGGTAGTTGGGGAAAAGCTAAAGAACAGAACCAGTATGTAAAGTTAGTTTCTCAGGCTGCCTTCCTCGATACTAACAAACCTTAGTCAAGAGATTCCTGAGCAAGATTAGATAGTGTATTGTATCATGAAAGCCCAATAGATCAGGTTATCATGAACTCTGTTTTTTCCATACTGTTTTTTATTGAAAACCCAAGGAAGTTTAAAGCTTGATGAAATTGTTGCATGGGCTGGATTCATAATGCTTCAATGAGGCAAATTTTGTGTAAGAGACATACATCTTTAAGGCTCTTGTTTAAAAATAACCTACCACCCACTACCACCCCCCATCCCTTAAACCCACAATGTTTTTACTTGGGTGAGGTGGGGATTTTTATGTTGTAAGTCTGAGAAAGGAGCCCAGATTCCTTGTATCACAGTTGCTTATGTTGTTTCATTAAAAAGTATGAGTTCCAAATCAAACTTCTCATTAAGTGGCATTAAAATATAGTGCATATTGAGCATTATTATTCATGCCAAATTAAACATTTTAATATTTTTATGCTATTCAGTGGATTCTAAGGTATGGGCAGAAAGGAAAAGGAGGGAATTAAATTCATGGTCATTTTGAGCCCTAGAGCTCAAAAATATTTGCTTCGTGAAACTGTGGCCTTTTTTCTACTACACAACTTCACATTTTTCTTCTATGTGATAGCTATCTCTGAATTTAAATAAACTATTAACGCTGTTCACCATTCTTCCCCAGAGGTAACATCAACTTGCAGAGCAAAATGCTGGCTTCAGTGTCTATATTTCTATGTCCAATTTTAATAAAATGACTACTTAACTTCAATAAATATTTTCTTAATGTGTGTCTAGCATTCCCGAAAAGTAACAAGAGTCAGGCAAAAATTAATAGTGCTCTATAAAAAGCATGAAATGGGATTGAGATGTTTGGTACAGGAACAGTTACTAACAAATGTGATCCATCTAATCTGCACATTTGATTTATTGATGGATAAATCAGATGTAAGAGAGATGTGGTGAACTGAAATAGATGAGTAAACACTCCAGTCGCTATATGTGTCTATCTTCATGGCCTGTATTTATTTAGGAGGCTAGTCCAGAGAACATAAAGTCGTTCTTCAACCTTAAAATGCATGGCTATATTATAAATGTTTGATGGATTGCAGATTTGTTTGATTTGCACAGGAGGCTGCATTCGAGTGGGAGGATGCCAGCGTGAGTTGCTGAGCCAAGAAGGAAAGCTTCAGCACCCCTGTGCCTGCCACTCTGTTCCTCTGTGAGCAGCTGAACTGACCCCTGTATGTCAGTGTACAGAAACTCCCACACTGTCTGTCAGTAATGGACAAAATGCCTCTAACTCAAATGTCCTTTGTAACAGTGGATAGAAAAGATTTCAGCCTACTGGTAAGCATCCCTTCCCATCATTATTAGAGATAATGTGTGCATGTCCTTTCCCATCTCTCCTCCTTCCCTTGCTCCCTCAACCCCAAAACAAATCAAACCCCAAAGTCTAGTATACAGGCATGTACCAGCAATTACGAAGATTCAATTTTCCTAATACAGAGTCTCTCAAAACATACGCCGGAGGAAAAAATAAATAAATACTCTTTTCTCTCCTCTATTGTTGCAGAAGTGGAAAAGTTGATATAAAAATCATGAGGCCTCAGAGACCACGGAGTTAAAATCAGTGTTAGAATCTCAGATGAAAAAGGAAGTTTCTTCTTTCTATCATTCTGGCCACACCTAAACTAAGGGATCTAGAAACACTTGCAGACTCTTGGCTCTAGGCCCACATTTGCTTCACGTTAGCAGAAAAATATGTACCTATATCCTTTTCCCACAGAAAGGAAAGACACATGTGTGGCACAGATAGCACATGCATGGTATTATATTCTAGAAAGCAGCTGATCTTGATGAGGAAAGGAACAGGACCTCAAAGCATGTTAAGATACACACTAGCTGGTCAGTATAATTGCAATTTTTTTTTCCTCCAGTAATGAGCTGTGTAGAAGAGAGATTTTGCAATTGGCACATGTCATCTTAGCACCTTGCCTCATAAAGAAGGAAAAGGGTGTGGTAATAGAAATAAATATTTCCTATGATGAAATTGTAGTAGGTAATTTTTTTGTGGTCAAAGACTGACTAATCCATGGTGCTTGTAGGTAGGAAAGGAAGAGGAAAAGTGGGAAAGAAGCAGCCCTGTGATGAAGGTAGATGATACTGCACTTAACATTGCCAAATACTGTTTCTAATCCTGAGCACCTCATCTCAAGAAGGACATGGGTCAATCAGACATTGCCCAGAGGATTTGAAAACTAAGGATTTGAAAACTAAGGATTTGAAAAAAATGACTTCTATTAGAAAGAAAATTAGACATTTTGAGAGAGAAAAAGAGAAAATAATGTTATAAAAATATTTTTATAACCTTAAGGATATTTAAGAAGTGAGGAATACTGTCAGTTCTCTGCTTATGATTAAGTAGTTGAAATCAGCAATGAAAATTCACCTTCTCCAACACATCCTGCTAATGAAAAAAAGCAAACCAAGACCTTTATAGAAATCTGTCTTCAAGTGGAAAAAAACTGAATTTGATATAGCTAATTTAATGTATTTATTATTGGTTTTCACTGTATTAGGTTTTTTTACCAAAGTTATTAATTAGAATAACTAATCATTTACTAGAGATTTTATAAAGAAATTTTAGAATTGTTCTCATTCAATTTATTTACATTATATCTCTATGAAATTATACAGAGTAAACTCATTTAAGGAAGGGAAACAGAATTACTAAAACCTCAAAATCTTTATTTTTCTCTTCTCTTCCATCATTCTGATGAATCTCTGAACTTCCTCAGAATCACNAAATATCATTCGGAATGATAGGTTGCTCAAAAAATAATATCACATTATAAAGTGCCACACCAATAAAATGTTTGTGATCCGTAATAACAACAAGAAAAGTCGTTTATGTGCCTGAAAACAGCAGCCCATATCCCCCCCCAAAAAACCCACAAAGTGAGATTTGAATTATTCACTCCTTTGTTCTAGGAGTAGCTAGTGACAAAAAAATTAAGTGGACTAAATCCTTTTCTTAATCCCTCCTCTTACCCTGTTTATTTCAGTCCTTATTTTTACAGTATTCCCTTCAATTTCTCACATGAGAAGAAAGATTTCTTGTGATACTAAACTCCTAGAGTAGTTAGAAATTTTACTACTGAACTACATCATAATCCAGGTGATTTTCCCATCCTCTCTTGGCTCTGCCGTAATAGATTCTATCAGTTATGTAGCAGTAATGTTATACAGATCATCTGATGAAAGGTGAGCTCTTAATGGGGAAGAGTACAGCAATGAACAAGCATGAATAAATATTACTGAATGCACAGAGGTATCTACTACTTCAGGTGTTACCATTTCACACAGTGGCTTTTCAAAACAGAAGACCCTAAAACATTTTATATCAGGCTCTACCAACAAAAGGTAGATGTTAAAAACAGATACACTTGGAAAAAAGAGTACAGGAAGACATGAAATTGTGTAACTCTAGGAGTGAATTCCAGTAGAAGTTTTAAATCTGAAATCCTGCAAATAGCATCCATGAATAAGGCTGTCTGTTTGGGTGATTTGCTTACTATTTGTCTTGAATATTACAATCATAGAATTTAAAAGCTCTCTGAAGTCATTGTCTCATCTCAGTCTTTGATGTTTTTAAGATTTCTTTTGCTGTGGATTTGTTTTTGTTATTTTGTTTGGGTTTGGTTTTTATTATTATTATTATACAAGAGGACAACATGAACAAAAGGAAAGACAATAGAAACTAATTAAGAGAGCACTATTCCATAACCTCCAGAAGACTTTCCAGTAGCAATTTAAGTTTATTCTTCCTGGTGGGTAGGAAAGATGAGAGAGATTTCTAAGTCTAAGGACTTACTTTCAAAGTTTGAGGGGTTTACATTGTTTATTTGTATGTTTAATTTTATTCTTTGTTTTTCTTAAGGTTAGAAAATATTCTTTTTGTTCTACAAGTATTTTGTTAATTAATATGTTTGGAGTCCTTGAGTTAGTAAGAAGGTATGGGGTTTTTTTCTAAGTTTGGGGATGAAAAGAACAAGTAAATCTGTCTCACATAGAGGAATATTGTGCACAAGCCCAAACTACTGTGCTCAATTCAAAACTGGAAAAAATAAAGCCAGATTAACAATTTTTTTTTTTTCAATATGATTAGATTGCTTTTAGATTGGAATAAGAGTGCTGTAGTGTGCTCTGTAAATATATCAGCTCGGGTGTGTGTTAATTTATCCATCTCATCCATTGTAGTTGTTTCAGTTATTTGGCAAGGTGGATGCTATGCAAATTTACATTCCCCATTATCTCATTGATCAAGAGCACAAAGGGATACAGGCTAGACTTAAGCAGAAGGTAACACCTTTATTAAGCTAATAGTGGGGAGGGACAATTTCTGACACTGATTTGATTCTATTCTGTATGCATCTTATCAAATCAAAAATTCCAGTGCTGCAATATGAACATTACTGATGTGTCAGAGGAATTTCTTAATGCATTCAATTACAAATGGTTAAACATCTGTTATCTTTTGTGAATAAAAATTTCTGACTACAGCCTGCTTCCATTTTTTTTAGTTTTTTTTTACAGGTTTGTTAACAGAACATTCCCATTATGGTAGTGAGGGATGTTGCATGTATAATCTGTTTAGAATAAATATTTTCTTTTAGCAGTCACAAACATTATGGGTGGCAGAAGAATTATTTTTCCTCAGTTTCAAAGGAATATAGAAAACCTCAGTTATAGTCAGAAGTTTAAAATCAAGATTATCAGAATTGCACTTTTTGACTCTGAAAACTGAACTAAAAGTCTTTCCACACATATTCCACACCCATTTTTTTCTTTTTTTTAATTTCATTTTCATGACAGCTCTATTTGTATCAATACAAAACTTACATTAATACTTCTACAAAAGCAGTGAATACCAGAAAGAATGTATGTAACTTAGCAGGGTTATTGTGGTCTATCACTAACAATCACATTTTGCCTACATATCTGACAGATTGATAAAATCTTTTAGAACTGCAGAGTGCATGTAGTCTCCTTCCAAAACCACACAACTCTTTGCCGCTGTCAAATAATATTATTTTACACCTGTAAGTTTCCTTAGCACCAGCATAACTACACTTAATACCATTCCACTGATGAAGGCACATGTATTTTCATTTAAAAACAGCAAATTCTACAGTAATTAAAGAATGCTTAGTCTTTCTATTGTCCAAAAATCTCCCAAGTAAGGAAAATAAAATTATCTACCTCATCACTTGGCCTTACCACTGTGATGTGAGTTCATGTTCTTCGTCCTAGATGTTTTCTTCAGTTAATTTATCATGTTGAATGACTACTCTGAACTTGCTTCTGAGGCTTGTGCATACATAGATACTCAATTTATGTTAGTAAATAAATATGTGAACAGAACTACATAAACCTGGAAATATCCAGGTTTAAAGAGGCGCTGCATTTCCATCAGAATGAGAATCTCTATGCATCTGATTTGTGTTCATGCTTAAGAATAAATCTGAATGCTTATATTATCGAAATTTTATTCAGACTCTTGAAAAAGGTTTAATACTATAAATATTCTCTTCTCCTATTTCATTGTATTTATATAACATTCTCCTGGCCAAATCACGAAAAGAGATTATCAGTTCCAATAGTCTAACATCTCTATAATTCCAAAGAAATATGATCTTATGAATATCCTTTCTCCTTATTTAAATCAGGTATAACAACCCTCTTCTCTGCAGGTGAATAAAAATACATTCT
This sequence comes from Ibidorhyncha struthersii, assembly GCA_013398815.1. NCBI lineage: Eukaryota > Metazoa > Chordata > Aves > Charadriiformes > Charadriidae > Ibidorhyncha > Ibidorhyncha struthersii. Next base: position 17,423 of record VZSZ01011520.1, on the reverse strand, counting down.
GAAAGACCAGTTTTGAAAGGTCAGATATTTGCAAATGAAGGTCAATTGTGGCAGTCTACTTACTAACTCTGTTCATATTTTTCAGACCAAATACATCATTTGAGAACTAGACAGTGATAGCTATTCAAATTTTCAGCCTGATTCATTAAATATATGAAAGAAAATTCAGACTTTTTAAAGGAGACATAGCAGATAAAAGTACAAAAATGGTAACATCAGAAATAGAATTGAGGGGGAAAAGAATAATGCATTAGGTTTTGTTTCTTTGTTGTTCTTGCTCTCATCTGAAAATTTTTGAAATACTGCTACTCAAAGGATGAGAGAATATAAAATAAGGTAGATTATATACTATAATGATAAGTATTGTAAGTACCTTTCTTTAGATTAAATTAATAAATCTATGACTGGTACCTGTTGGGATTGTTACCGAAATTTGAGAACAACTACCTAAAATAGCTGCACAACAGTCACTATCTAAGTTTTAAAAAAGCCAAAAAAGTCAGTTTGTTCATTCAGCATAGTTTCTCATAGAATTTCAGGGAGAAACACACATAGAGTAATTGCACGTGCACAAAATGATTGTTCAAAGGATGTGATATCAATCTAAGACATGTATTCTGCATGTGCTCAGTGTGTGTCAAAAACACCATGGCACAAACAGTAGAGCAAAACCAGAATAAGATTCATAACTACTGGGCTGATGAAGTGTCTTTTCCCTTTAAAATGAGAAGTATTGAGGGCTTGGCTTCTTGCAGAGCACTTAGTTTAAAAGGCTATATATAGTTCCAATTTTAAAGTCCTCTGAGTTCTCCCCATATTAGCAGAACAATATAGACTTGAGCCTCAGTATATCTGAGAATCTGACACTTAGTGACACTTTAAAGATGTAAGTTTACACACTGATTAAAAATGAAATCTTAAAGTGAATGGGTCATCTAAGACTTGATTTTCAACTTAGCTGTCATTTTGGCTTCTTACTTTAAAACATAACAACATTGACAATGTCTAGTCAATTTTGCTTCTGGTTTTAAGAAAACTTTCTCTTCCAGATCTACAAAACCAGGTTTGTTTGTTTGTTTCAGATCAGTCAGAATAACTCTAAATTTATAGCAAATTATATAACTAAAAAAAAACCCCAAACATAAAACTCAAGAAGAATAGATAGGAAATCAGTACGAATTCCATGTAAGGCAATGGGGTTGCAAGTAAGCGTGAAGCAGCTGACTGCAGTGATACAGGACTTAAGTTGAAGCTGGCAAGCATAAGAAAGTCACACATAAAGGTGGACTTTGACTCTGTTGTATAATTCACTCGGAAAGAATGGTAAGAACAGTTGGAAATGTTTAGATGGTGGCTTGAAATACAAAATAGATGTTTTTTTTTTAACCATTCAACAAATAGTTGTGTCATTTGAGTTGTTATTTACAAAACAGAAGCATCATATTGTGTCAGTGAGATTACCATGAATACCCATAAGAGGATCTGATCTGTGAGTCTGGTTTATTGATTTGTTAACTCCTTCTGGTGTAATGAGATTAGGTCTGATCCTATGAAGCTCTGACAGTAACTAATATGAGCTGAACTTTGATCCCCTATAAAACAAGACATCCATGTGAAGGCATCCTACATAGACCAAGAACCTTGAGATTAAAGTCTGTCCTGGTTTGAAGTAAAACAGGACCAATTTTGTTCATAACTTTGCTTCTTAGCTGGGCCTCTTCTAACTACTGAAATTAACAGCATATTGTGCAGACACTGTTCGCTCTCCCAGAGTGATCAGACCTATGTTTATAGCTGATGCCCAGACATGGTACGCGGAGAGGTTCTCGCTTACACTTATTGCTATAACACCCAAGGGCAGCTCACTTTGTTACTTGCCCCGCTGGAGGGTCGGAAGCGGAAAAGTGCAGTGGGGTCCCACCTGCGGGGAGGAGCGGACAGGACAGGTGACCCAGAACAGACCAACAGGGTATTCCATCCCATCTGCCTCATGCTCAGGATAAAAGCTGAGGGATTAAAGGTTCATCTCTCTCTCTCTTTCTTCAATGGCCGACATCTGAGGAGGACTATGTCTGTTCATCTGCCTGTGGTCCCAATCCTGAATGCAGATCCGGAATCCAGTTCCCGTCCATCACTGAGTCCAGCCTGGGACTGCCCCAGTGCCAGCCGGTGTCGTGATTGTCATGCTGGGAGCTTGATACAGTTCTGTATATATTTCATTTTTTTCTTTTTATTTTATTATTAATATTTCATTAAAGTAGTTTAGTTCCTTCTAAACTCATAAGTCTCTTTTTCCCTCCTCTGCCTCTCTCTTTGAAGAGGGGTAGAGAGGAGCATCTGTAGGTCCCATCTGGGGTCCCCCATGTTCCCATGTTTTGGCCTAAACCACGACAAAGTCTCCAACCGTTTCCTTACAATAAGCGTATCAGGGTCTTGGTATCCAATGCCAAAGATTTTAGATGCAGAGTAATAAAACTAGAGAAGAGTAGAGCAAGCACACTGAGTGAGACAAAGTAGATAACGGGTTTGAACAAGAATCTGACCTTTCCAATGGTATCCTTGTAGGGTGGACTTTGTCGTCTAACCGTGTCCTGTTGCTTTTCTTTTTGGCCCATCAACTTTCGAAGGGCTTTCTAGGTTAGAAAAAAATTCATTTTTCCCCCTTCCTGTCCATTCCCACAGGTCTCCAGAAAAGTCTCCTTTCCATTACTCTGAAGTCTGTCTGCTCCTTGTTGCAAGCAAACCTTCCTCCTCTTTGCAGGGTCCCCAAATGACAACATGCTTTTGGCTCCCTATGTGCTTCTCCTCTCGCCTGTCTTGGACAGTATTCTAGGGCCTGCTCTCAGCAGAGCTCACGCACGTCCAAGAAACACTTAAAACACTGGTGTATTTCACAGAGAATTGCTTTGGGATCACATCATATCACATCATTTAATCAATTATTTATTTTTAAGAAAAATACATCCTGGTGCAAAACTTTTCTTTCGTCTTTGTCCCTGGAAAAGCAGCCCAATGCCCTCTTTTAAGACAATATAGTGAAAGTTGATTCTATGGGTTATTTCAAAAATCTTATTTTGTTTTTGTGGTTGCATTTCTTTTTTACCTTTTTCTGCTATCATTGCATTACTGCAAGGGTCTTTGTGGTTCTTTTCTTTGGCAATTTTATGCATATGTCATTATTATACACCATTCCCAGTAAGAAAAAATATGCTGGATTTTATTTTCCATAATAAAAATACTGTGTTAGTAGTAATGAATATACTTGAAACTGCACTTTTACTGAACTCTTTAACTGTGGGATTGCTTCTGAAAACATTTCCAGTTAGCATAGGAGAAAAATAACACCTACATAAAGAAATTAACTTTGGTCTCCTTGGCTTGACTTGTTCTATGATTCCATTTAAAATAAGGAAATAACTATCTTCTTCAAAGCCTGTAATCATGTAAGTAAAAATGCCAAGCATTTCAAAATTCAATAAAACAATTGTATATGTAATAAGTGAAACTGAAAAAGCCAAAGGAATCTGCAACAACTGGGTTTGGTTTTCAGAATTTTAAGATTCTACCTTCTGGGAAAAACAGTTAATTCACTTATTCTTAGCAGTCTGTAACCCTACTAATGACAAACTTTGAAATATAAGTAATATCTGAGGGACATGGTTTAGTGTTGGACTTGGTAATGCTATGTTAGTGGTTGGACTTGATGACCTTAACAGTCTCTGCAAACCAAAACAATTCTATGATTCTACGATTCTAGCTAGGAAAAAGCAGGCAAAACTAAACAATTGTAGAAGGGCCTGTTTCAGACCTATAGAATATATATAGAGTTATATGTGAAGCAAAAAAAAGAAAGTCTGTTGGTAGTAAACATCTCTCTCTCCACAGAAAGATCACACATCCCTCTTTAAATAATAATAAAGTATTAAATATTTACTTATACCTTCCCCAAATATAATCTTCTGAAAGAAATCTATTATCTGGGTGAAATCTTTAAGTCAAGTGGCTTTTGGGGCTCTTTTTAAATTTTTTAAAATTCTATGAGTAACATATGACAAATAGCAGAGTATGCAATCAATTGATTTTACAAACTACTGTGTGGCACAACAGCTTAATAAGCAGCGCCTAGAATGTTTCCATATGTTTCAAAGCTCTGCACCAACAGCATTGAACGCTGTCACATTCAACATGAGCCTCAGCCACATCAGCAAACTGAGACCTCAAGTCAAGCTTCACTGAAACCAATAGAAGACAGTCCCCACCCCCACCCCCCCCAGTTCTTCTGTGGGTTTTGTAAAGTACGTCCAGGAAAACAAGATTTCTTTCAGGGTTAGCCACAGAAGTTGACATCTAACATGCTTTCACCAATGAGTTTTATATGGATTGTCTGGTCCTCCTAATTCCTGTGAAGACTATGGATAATTTTTGCAAACAACGACTATTTACTCATCTAACTGCGCTGTTCTACACACAAAGGTCCTTAGTTTGGGCACACATATGCCTGCCTGAGTACATAAACGCAGGGCAGTGAAGAGGAAATATACAACAGGTTAACTTTTTTTCTTTTCATTACATATCAATGCCTGAAAACACTTAGTGGTTTTTACATGGCATGATACGACAATCCATGTTGTATTTTCTTGTTGTTCTGAGCAATTCATAAACAAACCTAGTTTCATTAAGATGTGAATGTTATTTTCTCTATCAGTTAAAAGAAATACATTTCTCCTTTGTATTAAGGATGAGAAAACAAATGAAGTATGTATTTCTGCAAGAAATTTAAAAGCGGCTAAATAATTTCTTTACCAGATCTGATAGCTGAAGTTACTGAAGCAAAAATTTAATTTGGAAGTAGAATTTTCAAGAATTAAATTTACGGAATTTTAATATAGAGATTATTCTGAAACTGAGGGATATGGTGCAATTGAGAGACATTATATATATATACACTGACAGATACAGTGCATTGTAAATCTAAATGAACTTTGTATATCAAAATATCCTTACTACAGTTCAAGTTCATTGCATCAAGGGTTATATTCAACAGCACAATGGTACGATCTGCTATCCACAAGGTATTAGGTGTTTATCAGTATGTCCAGAATGGGGACAGGAGCAGCTATTTCAAGCAGACACTTCTCTAACAACTAATACGCATTCTTGTGACATAGTCAAAATATCTTCTGCCCTGGAAAAGATGCGTTTTCTAGGTTCCCACCTGGACTGGAAATGAGAACAGTTTTCACCAGCTTGCTTCACATGACGGCTTCTTGTATGTCCACAAATGTATTTTTTTTCATGTGTGGCAACACAAGGGTTTATGTGGGAGTATTCTGCAATTCTTGCTTGCCTGCAGTTTGTACACACCAAGTTTCTTTCCACAGACACAGAAGGAGAATGGATGGTAACAAAGGTCTTCTTAATAAGTCATATAAAATGGTTTCTTTTAGTTCAAATGTTTTTGATACAAATGTGAAACCCTGTTGACATCAGCTGAATTTCTCTCTTATTCATTAGGTAATATGAAGATAACTGGGCCTCCACATATTGGCAGTCACACGTTCCCCCTCTCAAAAAGTTAGTGCATAGATATCATTGTAAACAATTATTAAGACTTCAAAAGACTGTAAATCTCATGCTAAGACTATATTTAATTTCACTTTCTTGGCAAGAGTTGCAATGTAGTATAAATTGTGCCAGATTACTATTTTGGTCACGTAAATCAGGCAGTTTACACTAGCTATAGCTCTGACTGATATTATTGACAATGTATATCAAAGATATTTTTGTATACGTATATATATGTAAAAACATATATGTATAAAAACACGGAAAGGATTTGCCAAGAAGTAGCTAATCTGAGTATTGAACATCACCTATTTCCTACACTGTATCAGATCAACAGTTTTCCCTTCCAGAATCAAAACAGATCACTTTTGTTCCCTGACAAGCCTGAAAGTCAAATTCTATTAAGGTAGGTCCAATGAACTCAAGAAAATATTTTTTTTTCTGCATACTTGTGTAGTAATTTCTTTAGTCCAGTGCCCATTTCACAGTAGAGTTACAAACTCCAGAGCAGGTTACAAGAGAGTACTGAGAGACTTTCATTTATACTGCCACCAGACATAACTTTAATGCTGTTCTTGCATTTAACATCTTTCATCAGTTTACTGGAGCATGAGTCCTATAGTGTACCTCATTGAACTTACCAGTACCTAAGATAGAAATACATTTACAGAACAGCTCCCAAGAGATTAAAATGGAAAATCAGTTCTTTTATTGCAGATGTACTAATTTATAGTGTACCATTAGTATAAGCTTTTCCATTAACTCACTGAACACACTAATACCAAATAGCATGTGAACTGAGTTGCTTCTCCCCCTCCCCAATCTTCTGTGGACATTTATTTCTGCAATATAATCAGCTTTCAAAGCAAATATTTTGCAACAGTTGTAAGTGATAAAATTATTTTAGAAACACGTAATTGAAAGGTATGTTTCAAAGTCAAAGGGATTATTTTCACTATGATATAGGAAAGCAAAGCTTTAATTGGAAAGATTTCATGTAGCTCTCCTTTCAAGCCAGTTATTGGCAACATAAAACATTTGCATACATTTCATCTTACATTGGTCTAAGTTAATTTTTTTCTGGTAATGCTGATTTGAGATGAACTCTCAACAGAAATTAATGGGGAGAATTTGCAAAGATGGGGAATTTCCCTTTTTTTCTTTTTTTTTTTTCTTTTTTAATGAGAGATTGAATGACAGTAAATAAGAGTTTGAATATTTGGGGAGTTAATATTGCAAATAACTGGAAGGTGCTAATGTAAATAATTAGCAATTTGTAGTTACAGTATGATATTCACCCAGTCCACTGGAAAAATGAGAGGAACTATCTGAATTTTTCCTTCAGAGATTATTTATTTCTGGAAATGTGATTTAACCAAAATTTAAAACAAAACAAAACAAATTAAACAAAACTAAACGTAAACAAACAAAAACTCCAACCAACAAAACCCAGCAATTTGTCAGGTTTACTTTTGTTTGAACTCTTTCATATAAAATAAGAGTTCTATTTAATTTTTACTTTAGATTGAACTAAAGGTTCATAAAAATCACCCTCAATCCATTTTTTATTTTGTATTCATGCACTTTCTTTTTGGTAAGGAAAATGGACAACTAAACAAGATAACCTCTGAATGCTTCTACTTTCTACTTTTTTCAACTTCTCTTACTCCTAGCTACTTGGAAAAAAGTTGGAACCAAAAATTTATTATTTTTTTTTAAAACTTTTGTACAAATATCCTTCCAAATTCCATTTAAGGAAATTTCATTACTTAAAAGACAGTGCTCTAGGACAGCTTTGGTTTCTCTAAACTTCGATGGTACAAATACCAGATAATTGTACCAGGATGAATTGTTTAAAATTATCCTGTTTATAAGCTGAAAATGCAGAAATAGAATTATATAACCCAGGCAGAAAACGGATTTAGAAGGTTAAATATACGTTCATGGACTTTATCTCTTTTCCAGAAATAAACTTCATTTATAGCTAAAAGCAGTTATTTTTGGCATGAAAATAAGGAATAAAAGTTAAATGGATATTTAAATTTAGCAAAAAGAGAAAAATAATAATGTGTAATAATATAGTAACATCACGTAACTTTGTTTTTTTCTTTTAAATTGTGAGAAGGTGCACATACGCCAATTTTTTCGGCATTTTCATTTTCTCTGAAGCAAATGAGACATTTTTTTCTTTCAGTTTTTCTCATAAATTTAAGTTTAAAAGTCAAACTGAAAACCTTTGATATTTACACATTTTCTCATTCTGCTTGTGGAACATGACTGCTACAAGTTCAACCATGACATTTAAGGGAAAAAAAGTTTAAAATATATTAGAGCTGCCTCTCACACTTCTAGTCCCCTAAAGAAGCATGTATTTTGCTGACCAGCTGAGAACCTGCTGGTCTGTTTTCTTTTTTAAAAAAAACAACTAAAATCCCCCCATATATAGTAACTTGATAGACAAGGCACCAAATGCGGATAGTTACACAATGCTGGGTTGGCCCTGGCTGGAGGCCAGGTGCCCACAAAAGCCACTCTGTCACTCCCCTCCTCAGCCAGGCAGAGGACAGAAAATACATGGGAAGGCTCATGGCTGGAGATAAGGACAGAGAGATCGCTCACCCATTACTGTCACGGGCAAAACAGGCAACTTGGGGAAAATTTGTTTAATTTATTACCAATCCAATCAGATGAGGATAGTGAGAAATAAAACCAAATCTTAAGACACCTTCCCCCCACCCCTCCCTTCTTCTCAGAGCTCAGCTTCACTCCCCATTTCTCTCCTTCCACCCCCCAAGCAGCACAGGGGGACAGGGAATGGGGGTTGTGGTCAGTTCATCACAGCTCATGTCTGTTAATCCTTCCTCCTCAGGGAGAGGACTCCTCACACTCTTCCTCTGCTCCAGTGTGGGGTTCCTCCCATGGGAGACAGTCCTCTACGAATTTCTCCAATGTGTGTCCTTCCCACAGGCTGCGATTCTCCATGAACTGCTCCACCATGGGTCCTTTCCATGGGGCGCAGTCCTTCAGGAACAGACTGCTGGAGTGTGGGTCTCCCCACAGGTCACAAGTCCTGCCAGCAAACTTGCTCCAGTGTGGGCTCCTCTCTCCAGTCATCCACAGGTCCTGCCAGGAGCCTGATCCAACACGGGCTTCCCACAGGTTCACAGCTTGCTTTTGGGCATCCACCTGCTCCAGTGTGGGGTCCTCCACAGGCTGCAGGTGAATATCTGCTCCACTGTGGACCTCCATGGACTGGAGGTCAGCCTGTCATGGAGACAGCCTGCCTCACCATGGTCTTCAGCAGGGCCTGCAGAGGAATCTCTGCTCTGGCACATGGAGCACCTCCTTCCCCCTCCTTCTTCACTGACCTGGGTGTCTGCAGAGTTGTTGCTCTCACATGTTCCCACTCCTCTCTCCAGCTGCTGTTGCACAGCAACTTTTGCCCCTTCTTAACCGTGTTACCCCAGAGGCACTACCGCTGTCACTGATGAGTTCGGTCTTGGCCAGTGATGGGTCCGTCTTGGAGCCAGCTGGCATTGGCTGTGTTGGACATGGGGGAGGCTTCTGGCATCTTCGCACAGAAGCCACCCCTGTAGCTCCCCATTAACAAAATCTTGCCATGTGAACACTTACAAGCAACCTTTAGAAAGAGACATTTCCGGCTTCTGGCCTTTTCTTTACATGACGATTTTCACTGAAATGTGACTTTCGCACATAAAAGGTGAAACTGCTATTATATTTTTCTGGTACATAGCAGAACATAGTAGACTGACAGTGTTGTTACATTCTTCTTAATAACAGAGAATTATGTTGAAACATCTATCAAATAGCCCTTCATGTTAGTCTTTTACCTTTGAAACAAAGTAGAAAACTTTCTGATATCATGTCAAGTATGTTTGTTTGAAGAAAATTGTATTTGTTTGTCGTCTTGGGTTTTTTTTTCCTTTTTTTTCTTTTAATAAATAAATAAGTCTTTATAAAAAATTATTGTGAATACAGACCAGTTCCAGACAGATTTAGCCCAAACTGTCTAAACAAAAACCTCTAAGTTTTTTGGTTTAGAACTTTTATAGACTGAAATACAGTATTCTGCATGAAAGAAGTTTGACTGAACTGAACAGCAAACTGCCTCTTTTGCCATACAGATACCAACTGAAACAAGTTGCAGCACTATTGTTCTCTGAATTCATTTTCAAAAATATTAATGTCTCGTAACTGACTAGGAAAGAAACTTCAGCAGATCAATAGAAATGCATGAAGGTAATAACCACAGCTTCTATGCAGAATTAAGTGAAGAAAAATAAGGCACGGTAACTCAGATAAAGTTTTTCTATTGAAATATTTGCACAAAGCCGGTCTTCCTGATACTTGTCACTATGCCAACTGTGAGGTGATATGAGAGACTGTAGTTTATTATTTTATTACCTTTCAAAGTGCTAAATGGGTAAGAGTAATCCATAGCTTATGCAAGTGAAATTACAGCTTTTATGTATCTTATTCTTCTTGGTGGCTGAGAATCAATTTAACTGTGAGACAATAAATACTAGGACAAGATCCAAAATGTTTAAAAGGAATTTTTGAAAGGGTAGAAAGGCGAATATATAAAATTTCGCTTCAACAGAAACTTTTTTCCTCCCTAATGGATAAAGTTTTTCCTGCCTCATTTTGAACAGTTTTCAGATCATTTACTTATTTGGTGATTTCAACAAATGATTATTTATGGGGAATACAATTATAATTCAGCAAAATATCACTACTAGGAACTACCAGTTTTGCTTACAGCTCCTACAGCCACCTGCACACTTGCTGTCAAGAATAATAACCTTATTCATGTGGCATTTCAGATACTGTCTTTATCATATCTTGACAAATATACTTTCTATGTAAAACTGCATTCATGTGTCAAAAACATTTAATGTGAAGTAGTAAAGGGAAGTTAGAAGGATTAGTAAACCGTGTACTTAAATTGAACTTGAGAAGTGCCATGGACTTATATTCTTTATTTGTGGATTATTAAGTTTATATGCTCAACCAAAAAACCCTGTTTTCTTCTTCTGTTTTGCATTTGCCAGGGCAACAAGCACATCGTGTTACCAAGAACAAAACTGGAATACCCCATCCTTGAAAAAAACATATTTTATCACACTCCATTAGATATTGTTTTCCCCTCATTTTGTATTATCTCAGGTAAAAGCGTGCTCAACTCTCCACCTGTATATGTCGCTCACACTGCTTCTAAAACAACAAGACATGAATTTAGATTGAGTCCATTTGTTGCAATGGATGTCCTGGCAATCTTTTCCAGAGTATCGTGAATATACTTTATAAAATCGTCATTACATATTTGGATCAAATATTAACATCCTTAATGTTTAAATCTGAATACAATGTCGACGTGTTTGCATAACTTTCTGCACAATACACCTTGGATGGCTTCCTTAAAGTCAGAAAGAAAACCATGCTCCTTTTCCATTACAACTGGCCATTCTTTTTTAAACATTTTCCCAAGTGTCAGGTATGGCATAAAGGATATGCAGCATGTTTAGTCTGTGTCTTTTAGTGCCACTGAACACTAAACTGACATAGTAACGAGTTACAAGCCGCCATGAGGTCTTCAACTGAAAAATGACACAACGTTGATTTAAGAGAATAATTTCAAACCCCTCCATTAGTATCCTGGCCTGGTTAGACCCCTGGAAGAGGTTATCCTTTGTTGGAGAGAGTTGCTGGTTAACACAGATATACCACAGCAGGTGGTTACGTTGGGGTTATGTTAACCACCCCCCACACCCTTTTTCAATAAATATATGAGAATTGCAAATAAAAGGTTTTGGGGAAATACAGCACAGGGGGCAAGGTGGCCAGCTTTTTTTTTTTTTTTTTTGTTACTTAAGTTCTCTGCTAAAACAAAAAGGCCCTGAAATGAAAGTGTGTGATACAGTGGTTTTTGGTCTTAGTTTATAGATGGAACTTAACTGTTAAATAAAGTAAATTGTCTGAATATGTATGTACCATGTCATACCAAATTAGAGAGTAAAAAGGAAGAGAGAAGCAGATTACAGTACAATATTGTTTATTCTCTGGTTTTGGAATCGTTTCCTATTTTAGTTCATGTGTTTCCTTCATTAGTGTTTACTTTGGCTGTCTGCTAGAAGAGTTTATCAAAATGTTCAAAGAAAAAGTATTCCACCACAGATCCCATCTGTCCTTGCAGCATGACCACAGGGACTTGCAAGCAAGACTTGCCAAACCACCCTGTTTTCTTAGTACAGGTGATACTGAATGGGAAGAGAAGAAGGTAAAAAAAAAGGCTGGTAAAAAATGACTGGTAAAAAGAGGCCACTGAGGTACCTTCATATTGCATGTAAGTTCTTCAGTGTCCCACAATGTGCAGAAAGCCTGTGGATTTTTTTTCTCACTGCAGTTGTCTAGTAATATTGTCCTGTGTTCAGGCCAGTTATGTACCAGCAAGTCAGAAGTATGGCTGGGCAATGAATTTAGCCTCAAGCTATCTGCAGCTCAGCTAATACATCTTAGATAGAGTCAGATGATGCCCAGAAGTAAAATAAGACAGAAACTGAATCCCTAGCAGATAAAAAGATGAGGAACGTACTGCATTGCAGGTTCTGAACACAGAAAGAAGTGAGAAGTGTGATTAGAGACTCATTAAAAGAATTCTGACCCATTAAATTAAATAGAGCTGTGTAGGAGGGAAGGGCTGGTGACAGAACGTAGGAGTGGAGGGGGAGGTTGGCTGCATGGGAGAAAAAGATTGGGAGGTCAGGAATGAGAGGTTCTGAATATTCCAAAGAAGCACACAGAGTCTGCAGTATTTAACAAAATTAGACCTCGATTTTTACTTTAAAAGTCACTACTTTTGAAATTCCCAGCCATTTTTGCAAAATCTAAATTTTTTTATATGGTTTAAAGAACGTTTCAAGAAGCATACAGGACTTGGGGTCCATACATCCCAACATCAGAAAAAAGAAAGACCTCATAAGGTAGCAACATAAAAGTAAAATTTCTCTGCTTTTGTGTGGAGGGGTGATTGTTGTTTATCTGATATTGAATACTGGATTTTTATTTTATCTTCCTTTTTTCCTTGGAAAAAAAACCCTAGTCTTTTATTCAAGCAGAATTTTTTAAGATAGTGTTGACAGCCATTAATACAACCAGGTTAAGTACAACTGGGTTGAGTACAACTGGGTTAAGACATATGGATTAAAATTTCATTTGAATCTATGCTTATGTAAAATGCCTTAAAAGCGGGAAAAGCAAAATTCTCAAATTCTCTAAATTCTCCAGTTATCTAACACTCAAAATCCCTTTGCTGTTCTGTTCTCATTCATATTTTGCTAGAAACCTGTACTCAAGTTTGATGAACTCTTTGTGGAATCTAGAAGAGACGTATGAAACTGTAAAGAAGCAGCTTGAAGATGACTCAAGAGATTAAGGCATTGCTATTTAAAGGGAGATGACTGGGAGATTTTAATAAAGACCTGAACAACTATTTATTTAGACAAGGATGAAGAATCTAAAGAGCTAATTAATGTTTTGAGTTCAGTTTAGAAAGTTGGTGAATTGTCAAAAAGTTGAAAATCCTATAATAACTTGATAATTTCCAACATTTATACTAAAGACAAATTCTTTCATATCACTGGCAGTTTACACTTCTTATGGAATTTCTTACAAGCAGGTAAGTGATTTCTAGATCACAGGCATAGCAAAGGTGGGGATTAATTCTACCCAGCTTTAGCTATCTACAAATAAGATGTCTTTTGTAAGGAAGTTACTTATCCTACATAGAGCTTCAGGCATCAATGTATTCTATTGTCCGTGGCAATGCCCTTTTCACTCTCTATTGGTATAGAAAGATCTGAACTGCTAAGTAAGACTAAATGACTTAATTTAAGTTGTTAAAAGTAAATTACTCCCAGCCTAGGTTGTTGCAACCTAGAAATGGATAAATGGGTCTAGTTAGAAGGTTGATTTTGAAAAAGTGATACTATTCCTGGTCATAAATCACTCCTATAATCCACAACAGTTCTACAGAAATCAACAGATTTTAAGTTTACAGCTATAAGTGATATCAGTGTGATACCAATTAAATATAAAGGTATTTCCTAATATAAATGACAAACAGATGCCTAAGTAATGTTAAGGTGTCATAATGGCATAATACAATTTTCATGTTAATTGATTAGTAGATTGTATTGAACAGAAGTATTTAGTCATTTATTGCAGTGTTCTTTGATTAGATTGGTTACATTACAAAGAATAGGTTTTTTAAGTGAAACTTTTTTTTTTTAAATGTATGTATAACAGAAATTATATCAATTCTTAAATCTATATAGTGCAGAACAAATCTTAACCATTGTAATAAGACAATAAAAACTGCTTATATAAAAACACAGCTTTTAAATACAATGATGCTAAAGCACTCTTGTAAAAATCACAGAAAGAAGTTACATTCAATTTTTATTTGTATTAGACTTTGCTGTCTCAACATAGCTTGTATGATTATTTGAAGTTAAAAATAATGTTATAATTTCTACATTTAAAGACCTCCTGTGAAAGCACACATGTAAAAGTCTTAATGTGCTGTTTTATTGAATTTCATATTCAAAGGCATGGGATTAATTCTAAGAATCTTGTTCTGCAAGTATTCTTTTTTCCTTGAGGTTTGAAGAACTGAAATTGCTAATGAAACATCAGGACTAATCCAGCTTTGATGACAAATGCTGCTGAAAACAGTAAACCAAGGCCTTTTGGGGGACAAAATGCACCTAAGTCCTTAAGTACCAAGTTCTAATGGCATGTAAACATTTGGATTGCCATGCCTATCTTAATCTGTGCTAAATGAATTCAATATCAGGACTCCCACAGCTGTACATACCAATTAATGTGATTATTAATTCGGTAATACTATATTTTTTGTTATGTCTGAGAAAGTTGTATTATCTGGGTAGGATTACTTTAGCTTAATATTAAATGTATGTGATGTAAGCATCCACGGCATTGCCCAGGTTATTATTGTATGCACAAGTTTTAATTTACCACTATAAAATGCAATATTTTGGTTTTAACTTTATACAGAATGCTTTACAAAGGAAATTTAATGTTATCTCAGATTAAGAATGCACTGAGAAACAAGGTAGATTCAAATTTACAACAGCAGGAATTCAATTTTCAATTAGTACCTTACACTAATTAGATATGTTACTTAATTTATTTCTGTAGGTTGTGTGCTTTCACCTGTGCTGCTCTTTCTTCATTTTTTAACCTTATCTGCAGCACAGCAGAGAAATCATCCCACTTTAAGGCATCTCTTTAACTTTACGCTATTAGAAGATAGGATGTAAATTAACTGTAACTAATGTCTCTACACATCTATTATGTCAAATTGAAATTAGTCTTAAAAGATAATCATAAATTCCCTATCCAGAGAAACTTGCTATCAGTTCCTAACACTTTTTTATGATTAACCAGATCCTGTCTGTTTGGTTTGAATTTGATTCTTATTTTTAATAGCTGTGATATTTATGTACACAATATGTAAAAGTGACTTTCTGGAGAATTATCTCTTGAGTTATGTATACAGGAGAAATTCACAAATTCACTAAGCTATCCCAGTGCCCGTGAAGTCTTAATTACAAAATCATTTCACCTGGTTACAAAACTGGAGTGTACTATTTTTCCCATAGAATACTAGAACTAAAATATCCTATTTCCCACAATTTATTTAAATTTCCCTTCATTTAATGCCCAGTTTAATGTTTAGTGGTCAGTTACTATCCAGGCTTTTCTGGGTATTGAAACTGTAGCCATCCACAGGACCTGGAAACCATTGAAGGGTTAAGTACTAGCCTAATCATCTATAAAAAGTTATATAAAACAACAGCTCTTCGATGTTCAGTGTTTATTTCTGAGTTACATCAGTTCTGGATTTACGATCTCCACTAGTGGTTACTGCTATCTGACATCCATTCCTGAGTTGTCCCAACCACCCCATTGACCTTCCAGCTGCCCCAACTCCTTAACTCATTCCTGGCCTTGTCATGTGGACTTCATGACACTTCTCTTGGCTTATGACCAGGCTCTCATTTTGCTTTCTCTGCCATTTGCTCCTCCAGTGTCTCCAGTTTAGCACGGTTCTTGGCTGTGGTATGTGTCCAGAGCACTAACCTCTACAGCTATATGTGTGCTAGCAAATTAAAATACTCCACAGCTGTGGCCTCAGTGTCAACCAACCCATATCAATGCTATACCTCCCTCTTGTTCACCAAAATAGATGTCAGATGTAAACTACCTACTGCACTATGAGAGCCTCTTCACCTGCACAAACTCTCAAACTGTGCCTTGAAGTGATGCCAAGGACCATTCTAGTTTACCAGCAGAGAGAAATGAGTTGGAGCGCCCAGGTAGCTGAAGTCACCGAGTGGTGGCCAGTATGGATATATCCTCTGGTGTGTAACCTGATCTTATCTCAGATTTTATACCTGGTAGCAGTCCCCAAACATTTTACTCTGTTCTTCATTGCCTGGTTCATGTGCCTGAGTCCCCCTGTACCTTCCCAGTCACAGCCATAGTTACAGACCTGCCTCTAGACTAGGTGCGACAGTGATGTATTTTGATTTTTGTTTATTTGGGCCTGCTGGAGCTGCTCTTATTTCTTTGTTCATCTACCAGTAAGGCAGTTGGAGCATGTAGAACACTGCAACGTAGTTCATTTTCATAATAGAAATTTTAGTCGATCACTCCAACTCTGGCAGCGTACATTTTACATACCCTCAAAAGAAAATGCATTTTTTTTAAGCCAATATCAAAACTTTTACACGTTGTTTCCACAAGGTCATATTTTTACTTTATATGCACTTTTTAAAGCAAAAATAAGTTATAAGACTTCTTTTGTATATATTCAGACTCTTTTTCTCCACCCTGAATCTACTGAGGTACTACTATGTAGTAGTAGTACATGGTTACAAGTACTATCTATATAGTTACTAGAACTATGTACTGTTTGTAAACGACTATGTTTGTAAATTATCAACACTAAAAGATATGTCTGTTAGGAATGGCAAAAGAATCTAGGAATTATTTGTGAAAATGAATGGAAAAAAAACACAAAAAAATCAGATAACTATTTTGTGAAAACTATAATTAAAAAACAAACAAACAAACAAACAAACCCCCCCCAAAACACCACGATTTATCACATTTCCATTGGAACTGCTGTGTAAACAACCAAGAACTTGGAAGACTAGTAGGGTCACATGACTTAAAACAGGCTGTAAATTTCATTTACTATATGTGTACTTTACTACAGAATCCATTTAACCTAGCAATGTGTGTACACACTTTAAAAGTTCAGCTATTTATTTTCAAGAGGTTGTACACAAGAATGAACAAAAATCACAGAATTTATTCTATTGACTAGACTAGGCTAGACTAGAATATTTCAGTAGGAAGGGACCTACAACAATCACCTAGTCCAAAGCCTGACCAATTCAAGGCTGACTAAGTAAAAGCATGTTATTAAGGGCATTGTCCAAATGCCTCTTAAACACTGACAGGCTTGGGGTGTTGACAACCTGTCTAGGAAGCCTGTTCCAGTGTTTGACCACCCTCTTGGTAAAGAAATGCTTCCTAATGTCCAGTCTAAATCTCCCCCAGTGCAGCTTTGAACCATTCCCATGTGTTCTATCACTCAATACCAGGGAGAAGAGCTCAGCACCTCCCTCTCTACATCCCCTCCCCAGGAAGCTGTAGAGAGCAATGAGGTTGCCCCTCAGCTCCCTTTTCTCCAAACTAGACAAAGCCAAAGTCCTTAGCTGCTCCTTATAGGACATTCCTTCCAG